>BMAO01009661.1:122500-139443 GCA_019973975.1 Trichonephila clavata | reverse complement strand
GTACGCATTGCCGGTACTTTAAACAGCCAGCGCTACATCTCCGAGGTGTTGGAGCCAGTTGTCCTTCCTTACCTTCAGGGCTTAGTCACAGCCATATTTCAACAAGATAATGCGCGACCACACGTGGTACGCATTGTCCAAAGGTTTTTCTTCGATCATCAGATTGAATTGCTTCCCTGGCCGGCTCTCTCTCCGGATCTTTCGCCGATAGAAAACATGTGGTCCATCGTTGCTCAACGATTGACCCAGATTACACCCCCAGCTGCCCCACCAGATCAACTTTGGCAACGTGTGGAAGCTTCTTGGTCTGGTGTATCCCAAGAACACATCCAAAGTCTCTTTGAATCAATGCCAGGGCGTGTGGCAGTGGTGGTCTCCAACAATGGCGGCTACTCTGGCTACTGATTCTGGCAGGAACCACACTTCACAGAAGTCTATAAATTTAATCATTTGATACTTAGTCAACATGTTATGTACAAAATAAATTTTGTTGTGCTATCTCTTGTCTTTCTTTCTGTTTCATTCACGGTGGCCAGCAGTGTAAATAAAAACATGATAATACAAGCATAGGTCACTTCAGCAATAAGGGATTGTTCATCCAACCTTTGAAATACGCCATTATTCCAACCCACTAGAGAGCATTGGGGATAAAGGGTGAAAGCAGAATGAGCAGCAGGTTTCAGTGTAATAAAAGCAGTTCTGTGCAGCAATTTAAAGTGCGTGGGTGGATAATATTTGAAATATTCTCCGTTTTTTCTTTATGATGAAAGATACAAAATAATACCTTTAAAATAGCGTTTCTCAAACTCTGGGGCACCCCACTCCTCAGAGAAGCGTGATATAACTCTACAAGGAGGGCGCAAGCATATTGAAAAGTAGAAAACAAAAAGAAACGAGTCTTACAGTAGTCGCATAGGATGTGCAACATCTGACTTGTTATCGTGGTAAATACGCAATAGTGACTTGAATCCTGAAAAAAAATGAATCGGTTATGACTGAAAATAATTTTCTCTTTAATGAAAATTTTATTTAATTAACACAAGGAGTAATGCAGTTTTTTTTATCAAAAATATTTATTATTGTTCAATTTGGGGAAGAGCGGAGACAATAGATTTATGAAAACTAAAGTATGTGACACATATACTTGTGATTTCAAAGTATTTATAATTCGTTGAAAAACGGCGTCCATAACAGTACCACTGTTAGTTGTCGAAACATTTCGATTAGTGTTCATTTCGAGCTTGAGTTCATCTTTCAGAAAAGCTATGAGCGACTCAGCTTCTGGCAAACTGAAGTTAACGTTAAAATCACCACTCACAAAATCATGGGAAGCAAGTGATAGTTTTTAAAAAAAAGAGCAGAACCACCTTCGGTATACGGTAAAACTACAAAATGCAGGAAATCTGAATTTTTTTAACTGTTTGATTCGGAGAAATGTATGCGACCACCAAAATGACAAGACTTGCTAGTATGTGCGGTAGGCGGCCGTCTTTTAATTGCTACTACAATTGGACCCCCAGACGAGGGTAGTGAAGAGACACAGTCAAACGCATGCTTAAAAATTAGAAATATTAGAGAAAATCAAAAATACTCGTTTACTTAATTAGTTTTTTTTAATCGAGAAATCTTTTTTAATCACAATTAAAAATATTATATTAACAGCGACAGGAATTAACCTCAAAGTATGAAAATGATAAGCACTTAAATTTTTATTTAAATAATTCCATATTACTTACTCCTATTTTTTTTAAGAATGATGAGCTTTGCCAGACGCTTAACAAGAAATATAATTGTTAATATATAGTTTACACATATATAAATATATCCTCAGATTTCACACACAACGAGCTCTGAGACTTTGACATTTGAGCGTAAGAATCACAAGTTTATTCTGGATGAGGTCTAATAAGACTTGCTGGTATGTGCGGTAGGCGGGCGTCTTAATTGCTAGTAGAGTTGGACCCCGAGACGAGGCTAGCGAAGAGACACCCCAAGGTGTTGAATTGGTCAAATCAAACAGCGCGCGCTTCCCTCGACTTCCTGTTACGCATTTCCGTCCCTTTTCACGAAATCACTCCAACAAATATCCAGCAACCGAGAGTAAAGATGTTACACATCAAAAAAATTATTTAAAAAAATTATTAATTTACTGAAAGTAAACAAACTAAAAATTTCTGATACAATAAAATTAAAATACACATTTACACTAATATTATCTATATATATAAAGGAGAAAAGCGACTCACTGACTGACTGACTGATTGACTAATCACGATATCTCTGGAACTATTCAAGCTACAGACTTGAAATTTGATAGACATGTTTCTTTAATAGAGTAGACATCCGCTAAGAACGGATTTTCCAAAATTCGAAATGCAAGGGGCGTTAAGGGGGATTATGGGGCGTTATAAATAATTGTTTCCATGTTTAAACTACTCGATGTACAATATTGAAATTGGGTAAGTAGATTCCTTTCATAGAGTAGAGATCCGCTACAAAATGAGTTTGGTGAAAATTGACCTCCAAGTGGCGTTGCGGGGGCTTAGGGGGCGTTATAGATGATTATTTCCATTTTTAAACTATATGACGCACTGTCTTTAAATTTGATAAACAGATTCCTTTCGTAGAATAATGGTCAGTTACAAAACGGGTTTTGTGAAAACAGACCTACCTCTAAGTGGCATTGCAGGGGATTAAGAGGCGTAATAGATAAATATATCCGTTTTTAAACTACTTCACCTACCTGCTTGAAAATTGGTAGGCAAGTTTCTTTCATGGAGAAAATATCCGCTTCAAAATGGATTTTGGAAAATTTGACCCCCAAGGGTGTTGCGGGGGGGGGGGTTAAGGGGCGTTATAAATTCCGATTTTTAAGCTATTAAACGTACAGTCTTGAAACTTAGTAAGCAAATTCCTCTCATAGTGTAGAGATCCGCTACAAAATGGGTTTCGTGAAAATTTCCCCCAAGTGGCGTTGCGGGTCTTAAGGGGCGTTATAGATAATTATTTCCATTTTTAAACTATTAGACGCACAGTCTTTTTATTTGATAAACAGATTTCTTTCATAGAGTAGAGATCAGCTGTAAGATGGGTTTTGCGAAAACAGACCTCTAAGTGACGTTGTGGGGGATTAAGGGGCGTAATAGATAAATATTTTCGCTTTTAAACTACGTGACCTACCTGCATGAAAATTGGTAGGAATGTTTCTTTCATGGAGTAAATATCCGCTACAAAATGGGTTTTGGGAAAATTGACCCCCAAGGGTTGTTGCGGAGGGTTAAGGGCAGATATAAATAATTATTTCTATTTTTAAACTATTAGACGCACATTCTTGAAATTTGGTAAGCAGATTCCTCTCATAGGATAGAGAAACACAAAAAAGGGTTTCGTGAAAATCGACTCCCAAGTGGTGTTGCGGGGCTTAAGGGGTGTTATTGATAATTATTTCCATTTTTGAACTACTGGATGTACAGTCTTGAAATATCAATCAGAATCGTTTCATGGATGAAAGATCCCCCTATATAATGTGTTTTGTGAAAATCGACCTCTCGGTGGTGTTGCGGAGGCTCAAGGGGCGTTATTGATAATTTTTATGCATTTTTAATTTATTGGAGATGCGCAGTCTTCAAATTTGGTAAGAAGATTCCTTTCATAAAGTGCAGTTCCCCTACTAAACGGGTTTTTTTTGTGAAAATAGACCCCCAAGTGGCGTTGCGGGGCTCAAGTGGCCTTATAGATAACTATCCCCATTTTTAAACTATTAGACGTACAGTTTTGAAATTTGATAAGCAGATTCCTTTCGTAACGTAGAGAACCTCTACAAAATGGGTTTCGCTAATATTAACTACTAAGTTTAATTTCGGGAGATTAAGGGGCGTAATCGATAAATATTTCCATTTTTAAACTATTAGATCTTCCTGCTTGAAAATTGGTAGGCATGTTCCTTTCATGGAATAGAGTTCCCCTAACAAAGTGTGAAACGAAAATTGACCCCCAAGGATTGTTGCGAGGGTTTAAGAGGAATTACAGGATAAAATTCCTGTTTTTAATTGTTAGATCTATATACTTGAAAATTGTTAAGCATGTTTCTTTTTGTTGAATAGGGATCCCCTAAGAATGTACTTAACGGAAATCAACTCCTGGTGCGCAGGGGGTTACTGGGACGTGTTGGAAAAAAATCCTTTTTTCGAACTACAAGGACTATAATAATGAAATTTGGTTTGCATTTTTCTTTTGTTGAATAGAAATCCGCTAAGAGCGGTTGTTTTGGAAAACGGCTCTCAACTGGATTACGGGGATATTGATAATAAAACTTTCGTTTTCTTCTGTTAGATTTAGACTTGAAATTTGGCTTGCATGTTCAATTTACGGAGTAGAGATCCACCGAAAATTGGTTTTGTGGGAATCCACTTGGTTTATGGGTTACGAAAGAGCAAACATCATTCTACACTTCAATTTTAGAGAATTTTAGAAAATACAAATTATATGGGTTCTGCCCTTTTTTTTTAAATCAAGAGGAGACAGTTACAGGTATATTATATTTTTCATTACAATCTAATAATTAATGCTGGGACTTATATATCAATAATTTATATATATACATAAACAGTATAAATTTATAAAACATCATGGAATATCCAGCGAAGCGGGTGGGTAACAGCTAGTACACTTATAAATGTATGGGTACTGCATGATGTATTTTATAATTAATTTGAAAAACTCTGTTAGGAACAATTTTAATAATTACCAATGAACCCATGGGATTGTCGTGTATAAAACTGTATACAAAAATTAACACTTATCTTAATAATGTGTACTGTTTATTATTATCCCCTTAACTGATGATTAAATTTACGTAATGCGCTCCCCAATGCCACCGTTTTCCACGTACGCGCGCGTATGTGATGTATTGGGGGGGGGTGAGAATAAATAAACAAATCCTCTGAAATAAGTAAAAATGCTTCAAAAACACTGTCAGTGTTATTTTATTGCATTCCAAAGTGTTCGGAATAATTGTATGAATAACAGTTCACAGAAAAGATCATACTTCGGAAAGACGCATACATACGTCCTGCGCAATTAATGCTTTCGCTGAGCGAGATGTTTATATACGCCGATGCCACACAAGAGGATAAAGTCGCATTGTAGCTTTAGTATCTAAGTATAGTATTATTGAATTTAATTCATTGTTATTGTATGCAGAGGGGAGGGATGAAAATTATGATTGAGTATTGAATCGCAAATATTGAGTTTGAGAAGCACTGCTTTAAAAGAAGAATGCTATTCTATGCTCCAAATTGCTGCCGAAATACCATATGACCTTTCTAGTGAAAAAGTTGAAAAAGTATTATGAAACAAATTCTATTTGGAACAGGAAGCGATTTGGACGACCTAGAAAATCAAATCGATGTAACTATAGGGTTTAACATCCATCTTTTAGGTTCATGCAAGATTGCCAGGTCAGAGCCTGCATACGCCCTTACAGCCATCTAGACATAGTGGACCTGTATCTGGGATAATGGTCTGGGGAGCAAGTTTCTATGATAACAGGATCCCTCTTGTGGTAATTTTACGTATCCTAACTGCAGACTTATACGTTGGACTGTTGAACTGCTAGGATGGGTGGTTCATAAGTAAGGTCTCCAATAGCATAAAATAAATTTCTGACAAGGTAAAATAATAACAGTGGTATCAGAATGAGGGAAATTTATTACTCTTACGTATTATAAACTCATTTGTCAACATAGTCACCACTAAAGCTACACATTTCTTCAACCGTTCTATCCATTTCTTCCTTCCGTTCATAAAGAAAGATTCTGGTTGTGGCTGCATATCTATTTGCGCATGGCTGTCTGAACTTTGGCATCCATTGAAAAACGTTGAACTTTGAGCGTCTTCTTCAGTTTTAGGAACAACCAAAAGTCCGGTGGTGCAAAACTTGGGCTGTAAGGAGATTGTTTAACCACTGTGAATTCCAGCCTTCCCATGACATCCTGTATTTGTGCATTGCAGTGCGGTATTATCGTGACGCAAAAGAAAGACGTTTTTACAGGTCTGATTTTGCGGATTCGTTGCTTGAGTGATCGTCATGTTACACAATACCTGTCAAAATTCACATTCAATCCTTTAGTCAGAAATTCCGTGTAGCACACCACTTTCATCCCCAAAAAATGTTGAGCCATGACTTTCACTGCTGACGTTACAGTTTTAAATTTCTTGAAATTCGGAGAACCAGGGTGACGATATTCCATGGATGGCTTCTTGTTTTCTAGATCCTAATGATGAATCCAGGATTCATCTCCAGTGGCAATATTCTTTGGGAAATCATCCCCTTTGAAATGACATCGGTTAAGAAGTTCTTGGGCAGCATGTTTCCTCTGTTCCTTCATGGGGTCGGTCAGTTGTCTCGGGACCCACCTGGAGCAAACTTTTCTGTAGTTTAACGTTTCAATGATATGCTTCAATCTTTCTTGACTAATATCCAGCTGTCTCTCTGCTTGATTCGGCGATTTTTCTAGAGCATAGCATCCACTCTGCTTTCGGTCCCACCACAAGTCGCAGAAATGGGTCGTCCTAGTCTGTGCTCATCAAAAATACTCACCTCACCTGCACAACAGCTTTTGGTACGCCGGGCTCACTTACGGACATTTTTCACATCAATACAACCATAATCGTGAATTGCTTTCATACGCCTATGAATTTCAATTGGAGAGCAACCTTCTAGTGTCAAAAACTTTATCACCTATCACTGCTTTATACGAACATGTTGGAGTACTCATTACTCACTGTCACCTCCGCTTGCGGGTTGTCAACACTGAACTGAAAATACGCAAAAATGTACTGTACTAGATCGACTACCGCACGCATGCGCAATCGTGTCTCTCTTCCCACTACTAACGATACCTGTCGGTAAAAAATCTTACTTATCAATCACCCCTCGAATATATCGACATTTTACAAAAGGGTCTTTTTCCAAACAGGATGATGTGCGCCCTCATACCGCTGTTGTAATCCAACTGGCTCTATAGTGTGTCGGCGTGTTGCCCGATTTTTCTACTAGATCACCACCAGATCTTTCTCCTTTCGAGCCCGAATGGAACATCATTGGATGGCAACTCCAGTATCATTCACGATCAGAATTAAGAGCCCTGATATTCAGTGGCGTAATGTGCACCCCCGCAACCCCCTCACTGCGGGGGGGCAAGGCTTCTATGGACCGATTGATGCCATAAACGTAGATTTTCTCAAAATTTGCTTCATACTTTTTTTAATCGAATTTTGAAGCGATTTGCCAATTAATGATCAAACGTCATTCACAATCAAAAATTTCATACGCTCATTAGATATTTTTAATCCCATAGCCAAATCAAAAAACTTTTTTTTTCATTTGCTGTAATCCAGGCGACGAGAGATACTTTTCTTTAGTGGGTTTTCTTTTTAACCTAAATAACTAACAAATAAAACATAAGTCAGATGGAGAATCGGATAAATTGCTAGGAAGATAAAAAAATTCAACACTTTTATTATTAATGTATACATTACATTAGCAGTAGGGAGAGGAAAAAAGATATGATTTACTTTTTAAAAGCACATCATAGAAAATAATTGGCATCTTTAGTCCCCTCCCCCATGTGTTTCAAATTCATTCAGCAAAGTCATAAGTAACGTACATTTGTTATGCTTTTTCCAAGTAAAATAGTATTACGAAACTTGGAAAAGCACAGAGAGTTGATGATAGATTTATGAGTATTCAACCAAATGAAGCATAATGAGAAGAAAGGCTAATGGAATGTATCAGTTTTTTATTTCTTTTTTCATGAAATCATTTTCGCTTCATACAAAGAACTCCTCTTTTTAACAGTTCCAGCATTTACGCTGGAATGTGATCGAACTTTAGGTCAAGTTCATCCCAGGATTCAGAAATGAAGAATCAGGTAAGTGATACCTTTTTCTTTCGTAAGAATTTTAAATCGAAAATTATTTTACAATGTTCGTGTCTTACTTAGTGTTCGTTTTTATTTGATGGATCAGGTTATCTATCGTTAGAGATTTCCAGTTTTAAGAAATATTATAAACACTCTCTAACGTTTTTCATTATTTACTTCGTTTACTGAGACTCCGGTTTATTTTGTATTCAGTTAAAAGTTTAATATTAAATAGTTTTACGTGATGTTTTAAGGTACATTATGTTATGGTTTGGCAATCCTTTGTATATTTTTCAAAAATATACACTTGCTGAAAAAGAGTGTTCTTAAGGACGAATGAGAGAAGATAGTAAGCTCTGAAAAAACCACTAGACTTGTTAATTCAATGTCGAAACGATTTCAGGAAGTTTTCAACACACGGGGTTATCCAACCAACTATTAAATAGCTCATTGTCCTTTTTAAATAATTTTTATAGTTACTACTAAAACAGAGAAAGCAGACTTTTTCTACTTGATTTTTGTTGGCATCGCTACAAACCTGTCCTTATTTTCAAAGCTTTGAAAGCGAACCGAGTTTACTTTTGTTATTCTCAATACTTGGAATAAACTAAATAAAATATAATTTTAAAAAAATTTCAGATTCCGGTTTTTAAATTTTTTTTTGTCGTTCATGTAAGCAGTAGTAGGTGAACGCAGACTTTTTCAGGCAAGTATATATATATATTTCTAAGATCGGCTTGGGGCCCAAGACCTGACCTTGCGGGGGGGCCCAATTATTTTCCGTTACGCCACTGCTGATATTGACCGACCAAGTTAAACAGACACATAATTCCAACCCACAAACTGATATCTCGTACATGTCCAACACATTGTAAACACGTTCGCATGCTTGCATTAAAAATTCTGGTGATAACAGCTGTTATTAATGTGTCATCATTTCACATTTGAAATGACCCTTCTTGACTTACATTAACCTGTAACCCTGAAATTAAAAAGGTTAATGGCACAAATGTATTGCCAAACTTTCATTAGTCTACAACAATTTTTTCTTGATGTTCGGAATTTTTCGCCATAAGTGTATATATTGTTACGAATTTTGTATAAAATAATGTAAATAATTTGTATTTGGATGTGCAATGCATTTATATTACTCTATGCTATATTTATTTCATGTTAAAATTGTAATATTCACAAGCAACGCCGTCCCTTACTTTATAATGGCGATTCAATGGGAACTTAGCGAAATATTGGCGATAGAGCCAAGTTGGCGACCAACTTGGCGACATTGGCGACCATGTTGGCGAGTTCGGGACCCTCTGGATTCTTCTAGAAATTAGTAGAGAAATCCACTAATTTCACGATCTGTGGCGCGAGCGCATCTTTCCGGAACTTTCGGCCTCTGCTATAAATAGAGTGATACTCGCCGCAAGAGTCAGTCTGGTTTCAGCCAGGGAGTAGTGAGTCTGGCTTCAGCCAGCGAAAAGCGAGTCTGATTTCAACCAGCGAGTAGTGAGCATTGTTTTGATTAGCGATTAATAGACTTGCCTTGAACTTGATCAGCTCGGCTGTGCTTGTGAATAGTCATTTACATACGTGTAATTCAGACACTGCTTATTGTGTCTGAGTGCTGTTGAAGGTGTGAAATCCTTCTGTTATTTATTCTGTGAATTTTTCTGCTGAATCCTGAATTTCAAGGATTGATCTTCGACAATAAGTTATCATCGCTGTTAAAGAATTGTCTTGTTATTTACGACTGATTTTGCATAAAATCCTCGAAACCCGATCTACGTAACAATTTGGTGTCAGAGCGGGGATTTTATGCCAATAACAAGAGCGATGGATGAGCAGCTGAAGACTCTATTGGAGGGCATAAATGCCTTGAAAAGTGGTCAATAAGAGACTAGGGAGAGAATGGAGAAAGGCCAAGAAGAGATTAGAGAGAGATTGGAAAAAGGCCAACAAGAAATGCAGAAAAGTCTGGAAAATGTGAAGAAGAGCCAAGAAAAGACCAGAAAAGGTCAAGAAGAGCTCAGAGATACTCTAGAAAAGAAAATAGATAATGTTGAAGCGAAAATAAACAGCGTGGAAGAGAGAATAGCCGTCAAAATGGAAGAAAAGATCGAGGTAGTTGAAGAGAAAATAGAAAAGAAAGTGGAGGAGAAAATAGAAACGATCAGAGAAGTTTCTGGAAATTTTAGCCTGATGTCACAAAGAATGGAAGATCTTGAAAAGAAGCTTCAAGCTTGTGAAAGCAAGAATAATGAATGCAAGTGTGAGCCGGCCTCTCCAGTACCTGTGCCTGCCTTTCCGGTACCTGTGTCTGCCTCTCCAATGTCAGGTGAAACTGTCGACCTATGACGGAAAAACCAACTGGGAGGTGTATAAGACTCAATTTTCTATTATTTCTGATGCCAACGGATGGACTGAAGGGGTCAAGGCGTGTCAACTAGCAGCATCCCTTAGAGGTGAAGCGGCAGAAATATTGCAGACTCTTCCTGATACAGAGCGGCTTAATTTGCATTCCCTCTATAATGCTCTGGATCTTCGGTTCGGATAGAAATACTCCAAAGACTACGCTCGCCTGCGGTTGAAAACAAGAACCCAGAAAACTGGAGAAAGTTTGCAAGCGTATGCCTTCGAAATAAAAAGGCTCGCCAACGTAGCTTTCTCGGATTTCTCAGTAAATGTGCAAGAAATGATTTCTCTCCAGTATTTCGTCGACGGACTGGAAGATGAAGAAATCCAGAGGGCTGTAAGAATGGCGGATGTTCAAGATCTAAAATCTGCCCTGTTATATGCCCTGAAATTGGAGGCCGCCACTGAAGCCAGTCCCAGGGACCGCCATTGTATCCGAGAGGTTAGAGTGAATGCAGATGCATCCTGTGAATCTCCACGGATGAAGGAGATAAAGAAATTGAAAGAGGAAATTCGAGATTTAATGGCCCAAAATCAGAAACAGAGGAGACGTAGCATCAAATGCTGGGGGTGCGGTGGAGCAGGGCATCTCAGAAGTAGCTGCCCTCGAGCAAATCAGGAAGATTGCAGCACCAAGTGCTGGGGGTGCGGTGGAGCAGGTCATCTAAGAAGTAACTGCTCTCGAGTAAATCAGGAATATCCTAACCGTGCAAGTGTAATCGAGCCTAGGAAAGTGTGTAGAAACCGAAAAGGGTCAACAAAGGGAAATGAAGACGTCCCTCTGAGAAAACCAGAAAATAGTAAATACTGCTAGAGAGTCGAAAAGAAATTTGTCGCAATAGATCCAGTAGTCCGCCAAGTTACAACGCCATCAACATCGGAATTGGACCCGTGGAGTGACGAGAGCGTCCGAAGAGATCAACTGGCTGATTCTGAAATTAAAACAGTAATAGAATTCAAAGAGTCATCTGATGAAAAGCCCAGCTGGCAAGACATCGCCTCTTTCCATCCTACAACGAAGCGTTACTGGTCTATTTGGGACTCTCTGTACCTGAGAAATGGAGCTTTATATCGAAAATGGGAGTCTAACGACGGAAAAGCATTCAGGTGGCAATTAATACTCCCGAAGACAAGAATATTGACAGTCCTAAACGAACTCCATGGCAGTCCAACTGGTGGTCATTTTGGTGTCATGAAGACCTTACAAAAAGTTCGAGAGCGCTTCTACTGGAACAATGCGCGGAGTGACGCTGAGAAGTGGTGTCGCACGTGACCCTGTGCTGCACGTAAAGGTCCAAAAAACGCACCAGAGGACGACTCCAGCTGTATAATGTAGAAGCGCCTTTCGAACGAATAGCTTTCGACATCTTAGGCCCACTATCGAGATCATCAGATGGCAACAACAACATCCTGGTTGTCATGGACTACTTCACTAAGTGGCCTGAAGCCTATCCTATAGCCGACCAAGAGACCCCGACGGTTGCAGAGGCTCTAGTTCAACACTGGATTTCATAATACGGAGTTCCTCTGCAACTGCACTCCGATCAGGGAAGAAACTTTGATTCTGCCGTTTGCAAGAGACTGTGCGAGATACTCGGCATTGACAAAACCCGGACAACAGCTTTACATCCTCAGTCTGACGGGATGGTAGAGAGGTTCAATCAGACTATCCTGAACAGCTTCTCTCTCCTGGTATCCAGTAATCAACAGGACTGGGACCAGAAACTGTCTCTTTTCCTGCTTGCCTACCGGAGAGCGGTCCACGAGACCACTGGCTATTCTCCATCCCAGATGCTCTTCGGATGTGTTCTTCGTTTGCCTGCAGATCTCTTGTTCAGCCGGCCACCAGATGCTCCTTTGACGCCTGAGGAGTATGTCGAGAAACTCCAGGCACGGATGGAGGAAATGCATCATTTGCTAGGGAAAGAATCGGCATGGCTTCAGAGAAGATGAAGACACGATACGACGCAAGAGCAACTGGACACGACTTCCACGAAAGCGTCAAAGTGTGGTTAGAGAATCCGAAACGACACAAAGGAAGTTGACACACACACGAAGCTGCAAACAAACTGGGAAGTTCCTTACACAGTCCTAAAAAGACTGAATGACGTTGTGGTTCGGATACGGAAATCACCACACGCAAAACCGAAGGTAATACATTATAATAGGCTAGCCCCTTACCTTGGCCAAGGAGGATAAGATCCCTAAGTTCAGACAATGGTCACTAATAATTTTGTAAATAATGTGATTTATTTAACTATTTTCTAATCCCTTAGTTTTATTTTAGTGTTGTAATTTATGTTTGTATTTTGAATTTATTTGCTTTGTATGTGTGCTGTGGAGTTTTTGTTACTTTATATTCGATTATTACGTGAGTAGATAATGTCTGTAAATAGATGCCTCTTGCTCAGGGATTGTACTGCCCGGGACGTGCAGTCTTTGAGGAGGGGGCAATGTTACGAATTTTGTATAAAATAATGTAAATAATTTGTATTTGGATGTGCAATGCATTTATCAGATATACCAGATAAGATATGCAAGTAACAGAATTTATCTCTCAATTAACTCCAGAACAAGGCCACGTTTTCCAACAAGTGTTACGCAAAATAGAATCTGGCAGTGGTGCACTCTTTTTTTCTCGAAACCCCTGGAGGAACAGGAAAAACGTTTTTGCTAAACTTATTATTAATGACCATCAGAAAAACCCAGAAGATAGCAGTTGCTATGGCTTCTTCTGGTATAGCCGCGACTTTACTGACCAACGGTCATACTGCACATTCCGTTTTAAAATTATTGCTTAATCTTACATTTGAAGATTCACTCATCTGATATTTCAGAAAAAATAGCTCTCAAGGTGGGATGCTTCCACAATGTAAGTTTTTAGTGTGGGATGAAAATACGATGTCTCGCAAGAAAGCTATAGAAGCGTTAAATCGGACTCTTCAGGATTTATGAGATAGTACAGATATTATAGGAGGAATGGTAGCTTTATTAGATATTGGTTGGTGAATTCAAGCTTATGGGGAAAAGTTGAAAAATTCAGTCTGAAAACGAATATTCTACGGAGTTCTTAAATTCACTTGAACTTTCCGTTGTACCCTCACATAAACTTCAATTAAAACTAAATGTACAAGTTATGCAGAATCTCGATGCTACTCGACTATGTAAAGAAACGAGGCTTTGGATCACAAAACTGATGCAGAATATACTTGGTGCCAATATTTGAACATATGTCCAGAAAAGGGATAGTGTTATCATACCTCGAATTCCAAGTATCCTCACTGACCTACCGTTTCAATTTAAAATGAGTTCAATTTCCAGTTTTTCTGTTACTATTATCAAAGCTAACATTTCAGGTAGCAGGGGTGCATTTGGAAAAGCAATGATTTTCCCATGGCCAACTATATGTAGCCTGATCGGTGTGTCCAATGCCCAAATCTTCACATATTAGCAACTGAAGGAAGAACATATAATGTGGTATACAGAAGCATCTTAGAATAATATTCTGTTTTGAGCTCTTTTAAAGAGGAATTATATATTGTAGTAGGAATTATATAGTAGAGGAATTATATAGAAGAAGAATTATATAGGAATTAGTAGGTACTTTCGATTTTTAAAAATATTAATAGTTTAAGTTATTGAATTTTTATTTTTAATTATTATAATAAATTACTTTTTCAATTTTTTTAAAACTAAGCTCAATTTTAGAATTGTATTGGTTCCAGTCAAGCAATAAGAAAAATTACCATATTGTATTATTTACTTTCTAATGATAATGATTACGACTTTGACAGTTATTTAAAGACATCAACGCGAGCGGAGCCGCGGGTAAAAGCTAGTAGTACATATTTTTTAATTGATTACATATTTTTTCACAGATTACTTTTCTATACCATAGGATGCTGAAGATTATTATTAGTAATATTGATGTCTTTTACAATATTTTGTTGGCAAGAGTTGCCTAATTAAAGCGTAATTTATATTTTTGATTTATTACTAAAATAACAAAATTCTATCATTTGAATTTAATTAGTAATTTTAAATTCTATTTGATTGAATTATTTAAGTAAAATGATTCATTAAATTATTTCATAGTTTTATTGTCGTAAATACATGGTGTAAATACTCGCACGCGTATTCAATTGTCATCTAGTTAACTATTTTTTTCCATCATTTTTGAGGATTTACCTTTGAATATTAGCTATGGCAAGATCAATAAGATGGCAATATTAACCTGTGAGTGGCATTATATTGGGGAAAAAAATATTTGACTGGTAAACCCGTCGGAAATTTGTGCTTAAATTCTATTTAGTTTCGATCCCTTGGAATATAAGCAAATACACACATGTAGAATATATAAAATTGTTTTTAGAATATAAATTAAACACAATTAAAGAGAGAGTTTCTACAAAACAATTAAAACGGAAAAAATTCATACAAATACACATCGTAGATATCAGAGTAAACAAAAAAAAATTGTGAAGGAGTTTAAAAATACTTTTGGATAAAAGGGCATTTTCAAAACCACCGCATTACAGATGTTTTAATTTAAATTTCTAATTTCTCTCTCTTACATTAGTTCTAATCAAATTCAAAAGGCCAAAAATGAAACTTTTCAAGGCAAATCATTAAGAGGGTTAATATTGTGTGATTTGAATTGAAACAAGCTTAAGATCCGCACCGCAATGTTTGATTACAGGAATTTATTCCTTCTATTTCAGAGACGTTTAAAAGCTAAACAATTTCATCCTAATTTTAAACTTACGTAGTTTCTAACTGGGCATGGAAACTTTAAAGCCTATTTGAATCGCTTCAATTTGTCGCCTACTGACCAGTGTTCTTGCTCCAGTGACACAGTCCAGAATGTCAAACATCTCATATTTGCTTGTGCTAAATTTTCTTCCGAAAGACGTACTCTCATGAATTGCCTACAATAGAACAATATAGCGTGGCCTCCTCCTTTCTCTGCCTTTGTTCAGAGCAATTCTTCTTTTACATCGTTTTGTGCATATATTAATAGCATTTTTCCCGTATTTTTTAGATTGTAATTTTTTTGTGTGTGTTTGCTAACATTTACTGTACGTGTATGTACACATGTGTATATTTGCAAGTTCGTATATATATATATATATATATATATATATGTCTGTGTGTATATGTATATAAGTATTTGTGTGTATGTATGCTTTATGCATTTGTATTTTGAAACTCTTATTCTGATCACACATGTGTTTCCAAACCTTCACCATTGTATAATTGTAATAACTGAATGTCTCCGCTTTTGCATGTGAGCAATCTTGTATTTTGTTCTGTGTTTATTATATTTGCATCCATTCTTGTTTCTTTTTACCTTTTGATTCCCATTTGAACCTGTACCCCTCTACTTAAAACTTCCTACCACTATTGATTGAGTATTTACTTACGTTTGAAAGCCTTGTGTTATACTTGTTGGCACACAAAGAGTTTACCTAGAGTCTCAAAAAAATGTACCAGCTATTCTATCATCATCATCTCTCTCTCTCTCTCTCTCATTATAATCTCTTTCTTAGGGTCAAAATCAACAAAAGATGAACAATAATAATATGAAGAAAGAAAAGAAAATAATTCTTTGCAATTATTATTCAAAACAAATTGTTCAAACTCAGAACTTTCAGTTATTCACCAAACAATCCTCACGCGATTCACTTTGCATTTTTCAGCCCAGAACTGTCCGCCATTTTCCAAAACACGACCTTGTCCTGTGTGACTCATTACACTAGACCCAAAGCACCCTCATCAAAGAGAGCATTCCGAGTTCAAATCTGGCAAGGAAAGGGGAGAAAAAGTAATTTTCCGAGGACTTTGAATAATACATAATGTGGCGTGTGTGTTGCACTATTTCTTTTCTTGCTATTTTAGAAATGTCTTTTACCAACCCCACCCAGTGTTGGAATGAACGCCGTTATTATTGTTAAACTCCAAACTACCAGTGTTATATTCAAGGTGGGTATATTTTATCACCTGGAATAGTTAACGTCTGAGTAAAATGCAGAATGGAAAGGGGAAAAAATAATAATGATAAAGAAAAGGAGAGAAAATGAGCAAATGATCGGATTTAATTCGAAGAGTCACGCGACACTCGTGCGCGTCAGCTTAACCGTGACCGTAGCTGTTGGGGAGTCATGCTTGGTTAAAGATGGCGTCGGTTTCCGGGGTCAGAAACATTTGATGGAACTGTCAAACACCGCGTTTGAAAAAGAAGAGTGTATTCCATCAAGATTTATAGACAGCATAATTTATTGGCTCTCAGATATTCAAGAATTCTGACAGTACTTTCTCGTATTTCTCGCCTTGCAAAACTTTAAAACATTTTAAACTCTCTCTATTCTTTCTCCAAACAGTAGAGAAAAAGCAACTTAAGAAAATGCACTTGCAAATGTATTTTTATTAAATATTTTTTTATGCGCAATATGTTTGTTCTATACTCGACAACAAAAAGATTTATGAACAATCTATGGTATAAAAATAAATTTTATAACCCAGAAATTTACGAATAATAAATTATCATTCTTTTAAGGTGATTGTTGATTGAGATTCATATCAATAAAAAAAGTTAGATTACCA
>BMAO01009661.1:0-117500 GCA_019973975.1 Trichonephila clavata | reverse complement strand
GCTATTGACTGTATTAATTAACTTTGTCTAAAAATAATTACATTTCGACAACGTAAAAATAATCTAATTTCTACAACGTATGCAATTTTTTTACAAATTTCTATCTATTTTCTTGGATTTAAATTCAAAACAAAAAAGTAGAGCTATTTTTCAAGTAGATTGGTACATTGTATACCTTTCTCAACGCTGCCAAGTTAAACTGAGATGGAGTATTGAAGAAATTCTTTTAAAAATTTATCTAACTTTAATCTATGAAACTCAGACAAAAAATAATTACAGAATCGGAAAAATCATTTTTTTATGTATCTTACCCATCAAAAAGGAATCCCCTAGGAAAACAATAAGAGAAAAATATTATCTAGAAATGCAATGTATTTTCGATTAAAAAAATAATTTTATAATAAAATGAATGAATTTTTTAAAGAAATTTTCTAATTTTAAACCTACAAGTAATTTAAATATACCTCATTTTATCACTAGTATAATCTAAACACACACTACGACATGTGTCCTTAAATTTAATTACAAATAGAATCTGTTAATTTTATTTGAGTTTTTTTTGTTTGAAAAATTGCGGCAATTTTGTTTTTCTAGATGAGTTAGGCACATTGTAAAACCAGCTCAAGGTTCTTTATATTCATAAAATGTGCCAAAAGAGAATAATTTGCAAAATGACCTGAAATATTTTAAAAATAAGGAGAGAAAAAAATCGAATCTTAGAAGAAACATTTCGTTAAATAGAAAATGCACTTCGCTATTTGGAGTTGTTTTACGAAGAAAAGAGTAATATGTGCTTGGTTCCAGGAAAAAGTTCTTAAAATAGAGAAATTCCCAAAATAGAAGTTCGTTACATGGAGATCTGACTGTATAAAAATAATGCGAAGGTTAATTATTTTTTCAAAATCAAGTTCCTAAAGATAACCTGAGCAAATAAAAAAAATAGATTCTTACGTAGAAGATATTCAATGTCCAGCAAAAAATTATCATTATTTGATAAAACTTTTTTTTTTATTACAACATGCGTTTTGAATCTTAAGCATTTTATTAATTAATACAAATATTTAAATGCCTTTTGAAGTTTTTTAATAAATAACTAAATTTTCCTTCTAATATGTTAGAGAAAAATATATCCCTTATCTTCAAAATATTTCAAATAAACATTATATTCTTAAAGTTTTTTCAAAAATAGTCAAAATTTTAATTAAACATTTAATAACTTTGTCATGTATGAAGATAATCTCACTAAACCTTTTTTTTCGTGTGTAGAACAATGTTACCCAAGATCTGCACGAAGATTGAAAAAAATTGCTTAAAAATTACGGATTTAAAAACATTGTGTTTTTAGTCTAATACCCTTTTTGCCAGAATTAATTCATCTAAACCAGGGATGGCGAACCAGCGTTCAATGAGTTGAACAGGCTGAGAAACCTGTCCAGTGATAACTAAAAAGTAAAAAATAAACTAAAAGTAAAAAAAACTTTTTTTAAGAACAAACTTTTATTTAAACGCGCTAAAAAGAATAAAATAAACTTTTCCTTTAAAACCTTTTTTACTATCAACTTATAACGTCATTACACAATTTATATGATATAAAAGCTTGTAGCGAGATTTAAGTACTCGTATTTACTTAGTTTGAATTTTTACAAATTAAAATCAATCAGATCAAGTTATTTATTATACTTGTCTATCTACACAGGTAAATCTCGCGACAAGCTTTTGTACCATATAAATTGTGTAATGACGTTATAAGTTGATAGTAAAAAAAGTTTTAAAGGAAAAGTTTATTTTATTCTTTTTAGCGCGTTTGAATAAAAGTTTGTTCTTAAAAAAGTTTTTTTACTTTTAGTTTATTTAACTGTTTATATCTTTTAAATTTTGTTTGGTGAATTCATATGGTTTTCCTGTTCGTTTTTCTGTCGTTTATTTCGTAAGTGTAATTTTTTCCCCTGTACTTTACATTTCCCTTAAAAAAAAGTAAATATCCAAATGAAATATTTGGCTCCTCCTGTAGATAAACTTCGAATATCAAATAATATACAACTTGAAATTTGGAAAAATTATTTGCTATATTTTCACCAATAAATAATTTTTTTAACTCTTATCAATTCAGTAAAAGAGATGTAGGTGATTAAAATAAAAGGCAATACAGAAATAATATAATAAAACGAAATAAGGCACATTTAGCAGGGGATTCAATGGTTTAGCGAGATAAAAACTGTGAATTTTAAGAGTAAATGCTCATAACTTTAAGAAACAAACTATTATGGAGAAGTTTAAAAATAATAGAAAAATAACCGCTATTATCTGCAGAATTTGAGTAGAGGAGAATTTAAAATTCAACTGACAAATGCTAGAACAACATTACTATGGTTGCCAATGGCAACGAACTAGCATTTTCGTGTCGTCATTTTGCTAAAATGATTTCATATAAACTGTTTTAGATATTTAACTGAATCAAACTAGGACATTTTTTTCTGAAAAAAGGAGCGACAAAAATATAAGACCTAGAATACATCTAAGTCGAAATAGCACACAGTCACAGCTTTTGTCGATGAATATTTCCTTTACAAAAATTTCTGATGTTCTCGGTTCTACAACTTTGCTTCGATTTTCTTTGCACGTCGTTAAAAATAGTAACTTTCGAAGGTGCGAACTAATTTTTTGAGTTACCTGAATATTCTAGAAACCAAATGTAATACATGATGAATAAAACTAATATTGTTCGTTTCCAGACAGGTGAGATAGACGAAAAGCCGATAAGAAAAGAAAATGTTAAGATTTCTCATCGGGTAAAAGGAAACGAGACATAACTTAATACATAACCACACATTGATATACTATTGTACTGCTTTCTTTCTTTTGTGAATGTAGGAAAACAAAAAAATATTTTTATGTCACTGACGGTATAACTGTTATGCGTCATTATTTCAATCTAACTACAGAATTTAAACTCTACTATGAACTGCAGTTAGCCCCTGATTTAGCAAATTCCTCGGAACCGAAAATTTTATTCGTTATTTAAATGTTATTCATAAAATTGGTCCAAAAAAAAATAAAATTAATTTACACTTACCTTTTGGAATTCTGTAGCAGAGGTTCCCAAACTTTTTTGCCTCATAGATACCTTGCCATTTTTTCGGTTTGGGGTAGCACCCGCTTAATTAATATTGAGTTTTTGCAAATTTATCAACTTAAATGTGTTTTTGATAGCTGGTACTATACTCCTACTTTGAAAGAAAGAAATTTCTAACTGTAATAAAGTATTGTTTTTAAAATTTAAAAAGCATATGTTAATTGGTTGAATTAAAAGTTAATTAATAAATAAAACTTAAATAAAATAGCTTAAAAACAAAACAATGATTTTAATGGAGAGGATGAATATTTAGCACTGCGATATAAAACTTTCAATATTTGTATCAATCTGTTCTGTTTTAACCTTAAATCTCCTCTGTTAGTAGAGTGTCTAGTTATTTATTTATTTGTTATTTTTTTTTTGGAGATTGGCATCTACGTTGAAACTCCTTCACACTAGGAAGAGTAATGAAATACTTACTCACGATATTCCTTAATTTGGGACAAATAACAGCTTTGACTTTTTAAAGCCGAAACTGCTGATATCCGTTTCTAACTTTAAGATCTTCGTTAGTGTAATGTGACATTTTTTCTTCAACATGACCATATGAATTCATTGCCTACTGTAGTGAGCCGTTTCTAAAGTTTAAGATCTTCGTTATTGCTTATTACGATCAGTTCCTATTATAATGTGACATTTTGTTTCAACATGACCATCTAATGTAGTAATTGTCATAGTCAAAGTATTCTCAAATTTTGTTTCAAAATCTGAATAAAGGGAAGTTAAATGTTGAACGTAGGTTAAAACGTTCTGACAGATTGTCTGAGACAAATTTAAAAATTCGGGATCGCCAGTATTATACTTCTTTAGCTTAACTCCAGAAAGGAAAGCTGAAATGGATATTGTTTTAATAAAATTTATGCTGTCACCTTGTAAATGCAAATTAACGTCATCAAATTTAGTAAATAATTCTGTTAAATAGGTAAAATTTGATTTCCACTCGATTATATTTTCTTTTAAAATTAAAGTCACGATCTACTTTAATGAGAGTCACTATCATAGACCCCCATTTAAGCTTCATGGGCCCCCAAATTGATTTTTGGCTGACGTGATCCCCATGGAGGTCCTTATAGACCCCGGGGGGATCTATATAGACAACTTTGGGAATCACTGTTCTATAGTAAGCAATTATACAAAAATAGACTAAGTTAGAAATCACACACTTTTTATTCGGCAACCAAATACTATTAGCAAATTACTAAGCACCGGTAACTGGAAATTTTAAAATACCAGTTAATAGATGTTTGTCTTACGTTGTATTCTTGTTGAGGTCTAAGTGAATAGATCATGGAGGAGAAGATCTAATTTAGAATATAAAATTTACAAACAGCCTGATGTTGTGAAATTCGTCAAATTACAGAGATTTAAATGAGCTGGTCTAGAATGAATGAAGATCGTTGCTGAAATAAATTTTTCTGGAAAAGCCCATCGGAAATAGATCTCGGGGCAGAGCTCTGCTAAGATGAATTGGTTGTATTGAAAAATCTCTTAAATATTTAAAAGTAAAAAACTGGAAAGCAGTTGCCAAAAATAGATATCTGGAGGTCCATCCAGGGCTGTTGAGCCATTAAAGAAGAAAAATAGATGTTTGAAAATCTTTTTGATTCCTGACTTGAAAGAGTTCTTTTTCCGACTTTATGCAGAGAAGAAAATATTGCGTCATTTACAATCTGCTGCATGGGATATGATTTTACAGCTTCCAAACAGTATAGAGAAAATGTAACATTTTTGATAGGAGTTTCATTATCAATTTCTGCATCAAAATCGGTATTCGCTGGCTCCAACAAATCAATCAAAATTTTCTGCAAAATCATGCGCATAATAAGCTTCACTTCTCTCAAGAAAGAGAGTTGATGACAAAAGATTCTTCCCTGTTTTGTGGAGTGAGATCAAATAAAAAAGAAATTTCCTGTGTGATAATTTACACTCATGACTCATCTGCACCAGTAAAATCAAAAATGGAATGCACCCTTTCTTGTCGAAATTTATTGCTCACACAAGAAAAGTTTTATTCTGCTTCGGAAGTAAGATGTGTCATTTGAAAATAAATGACACACATTTTTTGTAATTCAAACTAGTAAAAAAAAATTTCTGCCGTTGAAATGATTTGTTAATAGGAGTCATTTATTTGTTAAATAGAAGTCATTTGCCTTCATCTTAATCAATGGGGAAGTAAAATTCGTTAAATAGGGGTTCGGTAAGTAGGGAACCAATTGTATTTTACATTATATTTTTTCAAGTTGTGTTCATTTAATATCACGGAGTAATAACGAAATTTAAATAATGAAGTATGAACACATAGTTTATGCAGGTAAAAAGGGATTGATTTAACTCCAGAATGTCCAGGATTTCTATTCCCCTTAAATGTTCACCGGTGTCGTTTCGACACCGCGATATAAAATGATTGTAATAACTAAGTAATTGCAGCACTGCTGTTCAGTAGGGTTAAGTTTTTAGACTTTTTAATATTATTTCATGTAATTATCATACATTATGACTCTTTATACCACAAAAAAAAACTGATGCTGGCAATATGTTTCGCGAAGCTTATTGGACCACTGCATTGTCGCGAAACATTTCGAGTCACAAATCTGTCCGGAACATTACCGTTATGCAGTATCCATTCGGGGCCATGTTATCGACATGTACACTCATGTCCATAAATTAAGGATAATTCGGAATCACACAAAAATTGAACTCTAAAATAAAAATTTCACCTTTAGAATTATCACACACATCTTGAAGAAGAATATACAAATTACAGAAAACCACCAGATGGCGCGGATAGTACGTCACAATGACGAGAGTGTAAGAGAGAGGTATATAAGGAATGGTGGCAAAAAAGTAAAATTGTTCACAAGCGCTTTAAAAGCCTTTCAGTGCAATAACCGAATAGTTATGGCACAAAGGAAGCATTTGGATGATTTTTTACGTGGTAGAATTATCGGACGACTGGAATGTAGATGTACCCAGCTGGTAGTATCCGAGGAACTTGGAATCGCCCAGAGTGTCATCTCCAGGCTTTGGCAACGATTCCAAGATGATGGTAATGTGAGTAGATGTTACAGAACAGGTCGCTACCGAGTTACAACGCCGAATGAGGACCGGTATTTGGCAGTTACTGCCAAAAAAAAACAGACGGAGCACAGCATCAGACCTGTCTCGTCAGCTCTCTTCAGCTACCAGTACGACAGTTTCAATCCAGACCGTGTACAGACGCTTAGGGCACATTGGTCTATATGCTCGTAGGCCTGTCAGATGTGTTCCCCTTACCGCAACTCACTGTCGTCTGCGATTAACCTGGATTGTGGACACCGCAACAGTGGTCTTGTGTGATGTTTTCCGACGAGTCCAGGTTTAGTTTGCAGTCTGATTCTCGCCGGACTTTCATATGGAGAGCGCCAGGTACCCGTTACAAATGATGTCCTTGCAAGTAAACCCGATTTTTTTTTCTTTTTTGCTCTTAATTTACATGCTTTTTACTTTTCTTTTTCAGCTTTGTATATTCTTATTCCACCGTAATTGTTAGAAACTGTGTAATTACAGTGTTTACAAGTTGTTAATACTTAACTATATTATTCAGACTGCGTGTTTTAAACTTATGAAAATACCTGTAAGTTATGTGAATTTTCCTTTGGGCACTTCTGCAAAAAAATATAAGCGGTAAAAAATTTTTTTCTTTTCTAATTTTTATTAATTTATTTCTTTATTATTATTTTTTTTGTTGTTGTTGAATAAAGTTTGGATGTGTGGGGATGGTTGTTTTCCAGGAGACCGTTTTGTAGCTCTGAGCCCTTTAGGGTGAGCTCGGTTCCTTTGTACATTCCACTTATATTCCTCGTGTGTATTGAGAGAGCGCGTTTATTTACATGTAGGCTGTTCTCTATAAGAGAGTGGTCAAATTGGCTTTAAAAGTCAGAGCATTTTGATACCCCAAAAAATGTTTTGCGTTTGCCTTAACACTCAATATTAATATTATGTTTTAAAAACCTTTGATTCCTGAATATAAACATTTAATCCCATTGAAACTTCTAATTACTGTAAAATCTGGAGCATAACACGTACATATATTTCCAAGCTACATTTCTTAATTTTTAGATATATTCGATGTATAACTCGTTACCATTTTATACGAAGAAACATGAAATGGACGATGCTCTTATGATTTTAAATAAGTTATTATAGGTACTATCCCAGACTTTTAAAAAATTTGGAATTCTTCTATAGAATTGCAACTCTTTAAGTTCATAAGGTTTGTCATTCCTTTTTAACAAATGGTATTTCGATATATGTAAGAGTTTAATTTTTTTAATGCTCATCTTTTTTATTTTTTTATTCTTGAGGTAATTTTTATACCCGGCATATAACGCGAACTCGTAAATTTCGATCTTATTTTGTGTGTTAAAAGAGAGTGGATTCTACGTTATCTTTTTAAAACATATGGCTATTTATATATGTTAACATGATTATAATTAAATCTGCTGAAATGCGAAAAGAAATACACTCTCTTGTGTTTTCATTTGGATTTATAATATATTTTCATACCATTTTAGAGCTATTCGATTTTGAGTGTTCACTTAATTAAGCTTCTAAAAACAAGCAGAATAAATGTATTGGAGAAAAAAATGAAAATATTCCCTATGTTTGACCTTGTCGACTACATTCGATTGCGATTGAATAAATAGAATTGGGATAATTAAAATCCTTCTAAATTAACATTACTCACTCAAATTCGTCATGGCGATTAAACTCAAATTTCTTTTTTTTAATATGAGTTTTAAGACAATTACAAGCTGTGAAACTTAAAATTTTAGCAATGTTCGTGTTACACAGCAGCGACATATTTCAGTACAACAGAAATTTTTTTCATTTTCAGCACTGGTGGTTTTAATTAATTTTATGTGAAGGATTAAAATTCATCAAAAATAATGAAAAAGAATTCCATAACATAAAAGTCTTCATAAATTAAAAATTAAACAACGTCCATCTGGAGACAGTGTTCATTTTTTTAAACGTAGAACTGCAAAGCTACACGAGAACTACTGGCGACGTACAGCGTAATTGTGAAGTACAATCAAGCAATGAGGACGACATTTGAGCTGGCAATCCCCTCTAACAAATACCACTCCACGCCAACGGGAGGACGTTGAGCCATTACAAATTTAACGCGCATTAGCCTCTCCACAAGTTGGGTCTACAGTGGCACTAGAGCTCGAACTCATGACCCATCGGTCACGAGTTTGTGCTTTCACCACTAGAGTACCACGGCCAAGTATTCTTTTGCCGTGTGCTTAATCCTGGGATACATATGAGAAGAGGGATGGAAGAACAGAAACACATTCAATACGAACACAGAAGAATATAGATATTTTATATACAAACGATGATCCCAGCAAACAGAAGGGGTGCGCTGCTTTCCATTCGAGACAGGAATCCATTTCAGGTGAAAGTCCGACTTCTTTACCCTGAAGAAACATCCATGCCTTATTCGGGATTCCAACCCAAGCCCACTCGGTTAAAAGCCGAGGATCCTGTCCACCCTACTGGCTGGGCGGCAAGTATTCTGTTGCATTTTGTAAGTGTGATAGCACTTAAAATCTTTAGAATTCTGAACAATCCTTTGATACTCTTGCTTCATCCAAACCGAAGACCATCCACCTGAAAATAGCATTTAATAATCAAACTGAGATGCGCAATTTTTATCATTATAATATTGGTCAGCTACTTCGCATTAATTAATATTTAATTATTGGCGAATTAATTAATATTTAATTAAATACCGCGTGCAATACAATCGCATGCAAACATAAGCTCTCTTTCTCTTGTATTAATAACGAATCAAAAAACTGATCTTTTGAAACAAATAAATTTCGTTTCCGAGACAGGTCACATACTTAGACATGTATCAAAAGTCTAATCGTAAAATGGTCATCTCTCATTTTATGGGTGAGTGGGTGTAGGATTTAGAGTCAATTTTGCCTAAATTGGGCCAAAAATTTGTTACTATCCATAAAATATTAAAAACGCAATCAAAAATTTAAAGTAATGTAATATCTAAAGGTAAACACTTGTTAACATATTAAAAGTATAAAATAGTTAAAAAGACGGACAAAATTAATTTTCCTAGTAAATGGTAAAATCCTTAATTATCTACAAAAATCCAGAACCTGGGGGGAGAAGAATCCTCCCAAAATCCGATAAATATGATTGAGAGAAAAAATCATTTGCGGTTTCTGGTTGGGGTAAAAAGGTAAGAACAGGGAAAATGCTTTCCCAGGTTTTTCGTCTTCGTCACACATAATTATGTCTTCCTCATCCGGTGCATCCTGTACAGGTGTGCTCTTTCTAGGTTTATAAGGCGTCATCTTGATTTCTGTTTTTTGTTTATTTGGTATTGTAGTGTTAGACATGGTTTTAGAAGGACGCGATTTTTTAACGAGTTTTTGAAGCCTGGGATACAGAAGATGTGATTGTAGAAAGTAAGCTATTGGATGTGGAGGTAGTAGTTTCAATAACAGAGGGACGTATTTCAGCTGGTAAGGCTGAAATATTGAACATGTGGATGGAAAGAGTGCTGAATTAGATGATGATGCAAGAGATGTACACAGACTATTGGATGTGGAGGAAACAATATTTAATAAAGGAATAGGTGGCTGAGACTCAGATGATGTTGTAATGGCAACAGACGATGTGGATGCTAATAGTTGTGCCTGAGTTAATGTAGACGATTTGGTAACTTCAGAGACTGGGCAAGATATAGTTGGCTTTGGAACGGATATTAATGGTTGTAGGGAGGGGGGGGGGTAATTTCAAAGGGTAGGGGCTTACTTTGGTAATATTTTCATCTGCTTATGTTGTAGTGGCTACAGTTGAGGGTTTGGCAGCTTGGGTGTAAGTTTAAAACAACTGTGGGGCTATTAATTTCGTGCTTCTACATACGATAAATTTCTATTAGTTTTAATTGCTTGATTCGGGCATTAATTTCGGGCATAATCACGAATTTGATAGATGGGGCTGGGAAATATTAACACATCACGGTTCTAAAGAACAATCAGTGGAAGAATATCCAGTGGACGCACATCTAGAGCACGTCAATTGATCACGACAGGAAGTTTGTGAATGTACGAACCTTTGACACTTAAGTAGCTCAGAGTATTCGGTATGTATGGACGCATTTTACAATTTAGGTAGCCAGCTTTCGTTGCTGTTGAGGTACAGAAAGTTAAAATTAAGTGTTCAGTAGGAATAACTGTTGAATCTTTTTTAATTGTGATCCTTCTTACCTGGAGAAACCCTCGAGTATTTCCACTTCAGGGATTTTCGACAGATCAGTTAAAGAACTGACACATGGTTAGAAGTTGAGTGTTTTATATGGACTTATTGTCACGGTTGAATCCAAAAAAGTTTTCGTGGGGAGGAAGGACTTAGTTTGCACTGCTGATACAGTTTCAATAAGCAGATCCCCGGAACGCAATTGTTTTACGGATTTCAGTTCACCGCCTTCTCCAATAAGTGCTTTATGCACAGCAAATGAAGACTTTTTGCGTATTTCGCTAGTTGGTAAAGAAATCAATAAAAATCTTAAAAGCGCATGTCTATGTTAAATGTGGATATAAAAAGGCCATTACTCGGACACAGCAAATTCGGATCCATAAGCGCGAAGACAACTTCATACTGGCATGCCTCCACCCACCACGGAGTCCAACGAGGGAGGTAGTGTGCTGGTCAGGGACAACAATCAGGCTCGGCGCTTACCTGGAGTACACCCAGGATATAGCATCACACCATCAGGGGGAGGATTCAACAGGTAAACTCCTTATCTGCAGCATTAGACCTACAGCATAGTCTCTCTGGGGACACCAAAGAGAATGAATATCCATCTTACGCTTCTGACATTCTGGTCAGAAAATTCTTCAAGGATCTCGGACTCAGCAGTACAAAGGAAGTCAGATTTGAAAATAGCATCGAGACAAATATTTAGACATTTTTGAGAAACAACTATTGCAGGAAGATCTAAAAACTTTTGTGCGTATTAGCAATTTTGTTTGTAGCGCGGAGAATGTTTCAATAAGACGGTCATACAGATCAAAGTTTCTTCACAGTTTTTGGGTTTCCATCAAAGGCTTGAACTCCTTTTGAATTACAAAGGAGATTTTGTTCCAAGTGCTTTTATCAGGCAAGGACATTATTGAAAACCTTAAATATTTAGTGATCGAATCAATGTCAATTTTATTTAAAGTTGTGGAATCAAGACCTACATCCAGGCGCAAAATTTCTGAATCCAAATGAGACAAATAGCCGCCCACCCGGTTTAGTGGTTAGAGTCACTAACTGCGGTGCCGCAGGGACTGGGTTCGAATCCCGGAGAAGGCATGGATGTTTGTGTTGTAATCTTTCCTTTGTATTGTAAGCCCCCGTGTTATACATTGTGTGATGCACGGGGTTTCTAAATGTTCTCAATAAAAAATGAGACAAATAGTGTTCATCCTGGCTGGCCTCCACACACCACGTCTAGATATGTATAACGAGAAAGGCAGTCTGCCTGTCAAATGGCAACAACCAGGCTGGACGTTTATCTATGCAGGAAATAGCACAACAGCATCAGGACAAAGATCCGACGAAGAACCCAAGACACCCCTTATCTGCACCACTAGCCCTATAGCAATGTCTCTCCGGGGACTCCGAAGACACTTAACACCAGCCGATTGACAGGAGCAGGCTCACTCCTGCCTCCCGTCTACAGCGAAGTGTCAGCCAAAGTGAACGCAAAAGATATCCCCATGACAACATTTTCCACCTCACGGGACGCCGGACACGAAAAACATGCGGGTTGGTAATAGAACAATGTTAGCCAATAACAAATAAATAATAATATGAAGATCGAAATGATAAGGGAAAAAATTAAGAAAAGATTTTACTAATTTAACGTAATACAAAATGAAAACGAAAATATGTTATTAATAATCGATAAATAATCTAATTATAAAACATATAATAATTTTTATACGCGTACATTTAAGATATTTTAAGCTGTGGTTTAGACCGGAAAAGAAAAAAAAGGAGGAAAGGTATGACAAGAAGGGTCAAAAATATAGAAGGATTACTAGGGTACCCCGGGGTCGTAAACCCGTCTTTACCAAATACAATAAACCTTTTGGAAAAAGTAAAAGATCGCTAGGGTACCTCTGGATTGTGACATCCGCCTCATCTAAAGAAAATGATCCCTCTGAAGAGCTCATTGTATGGAATCAGTACAATAAGCGTAAAATGGGGAGTGTTTCGGTTGATTGTTTATTAATCAGATTCAACACGAGAGCAGTCCGGGAGACCAAACACAGAAGTTGAATCAGGAAGCATCTCTCATAGAGCCTTCTGTATTGAGTCAGTGGTGCAACCTTGAATCATACAATGCCTGAAGATAATGACACCATCTTTAATTCTAGACAAAATCTGTCATTGTTTTCATTAAAAATTACTTAAAAATTTTGTCTATAAATACGTAATACACTCGAGAGAAAGCTGTTTTTCTTATTTCATTCCACGAAATTACTTATTTAATTGTGTACACCGCACTAATTTGTCTGTTTCGGTAAATGCTGAGATTTAGCAAGTGGCGACTTCCTAACATAATAAAGTCACCGTCTGCTGCGAATGATTCCTTAAATGAAATAGGGAGCTAAAAACTTCAACTAATTGATTCAACTAACCTTGAATTAGATATTATGCTCTATTCTGATCACATAAGCTCGTATATTTTTCTTGTTAACTTTGCTTTCCCCTTTTTGCCAAGACAACAGGCATGCAAATTCTGCAAAATACGAAAAATGGAATGTCAATTTGATTTACGGCCACTGAGGGTATTTCCGAACCTCTCCCTCCCCTCTTCGTTTTCTAGGGAACCGCCCATCAATGTTCTAAATGGAAAATGAGCACGTTCCAGCGCTCTTCGAAATTCCGTACAAATTATTATAATTGTCCCTTTTTTCCAGACTTCACGGAAATAATTGTTCACTTATCTCTCATTTGACGTTTCTGCTACCGTTGCCACATCGAAAAACAAAAAGAAAGGCTTTAAAGTAGTCTAAGTTAGTTTGTTTTTGATAACATCGTGAGGAGCTGTCGAATATTTACAATGAAATTTTTAAAGTAATGTTTCAGAATTTTGAGAAAGTTAAAATCGTTCCAAATTTTAGGTACCACACTTATTGTATGTGTTAATAAGTAATTACAATTTTGTGTGTATATTTTACTTTCTTCAAATCTTAATTTCGATATCATTTTTCTAAACGCAAATTTCATTTCATTTCCCTTGTTAAAAGGATTAAACACTGTTATTTGACACAGACTGTTTCTCATTTCTCAGAAAAATATTATTTTAATAGCTTACATGTGCATCACTGCCCGGCGCCAGGTTTCCTCTAAAACTACCTACTCCATTTATAAAAATAAATACTATTCCTCTACATCTATCATGTATTTACAATATCCCTATTATTCCACCTTGCTGAGCGAAAGAGAGGATTCTTTGCCTCTTGACTCGATTCATATTTCCAGAGAATGGACGTAGAATAGCTACTCTTTTAATGCGTAGAATATGTTAATAAATTGTTTGTTTTTTTACTCGTTTTTTCTATTGACACAATTATTTCCATGGTATATTGAATGTATGTATACCGTGTTTACTCAAATGTAAACTGCACTATTTTTCTAAAGTAAATGCTACTGAAAATCAGGCACTGCTTAGAATCGAAAGTAAAACATTGGATGGATGGGGGAATTGAGTTTTCTCTCCTTTCAAAAGGAAAAATGTAGCCGTCCATTCTGGTCACTCTCGCATCGATGACTCATCCCATACCGTAGTTTATCTCCAGTATTTAGTCTGTCCTAAACATCGTTGCCTGCTCGTGTTTAGCAAGTTTTTTTTATACGCTTTCTTTTAATCGGTTAAACATTAAAGATATCGACTATAGCATCAAGGCGAGTTCACAATGACTCAAATATGAAAAAGGAGTCAATTTGATATGCAGGGAAAAAAACGGAAACTGTCGCCACTGAAAATTTGACAAGGATTAAATAAACATGCATCGATAATAATATAAGTAGACAAATTCTTGGCAAGCTCATGCTTCTTAACCTGAGATCAACCGCCTGCATTCCACTGGAGAACACGTAGAGAAGAGCACTGAAAGCGACACATGCCGAAGTAGTAGATCACCCCTTAGCTGTAATAATTTACGTTTCCGGGGTGCACCAACGAATGTGTGATTTTTATAGACTATACTGTGAACTTGTGTTTCTTTTCTTATTTTTTCTTTCATTATTTTTTGTGTTGTCCTTTTTTTGTTTTTTGTCAATATTCTCTGCTTCTCATTTTGTTTGCAGTTGTCTTGTAATTCGCCATTGGAAATAATAATAATATAATTTTTGCTTGTAAATATTCAACAGTCTTTAATAATTTTTTTTACATTCTTCTTTTATACATTCTGTTAATAACAATGCATAACATAATTCAATGCATAACAAAGGCATTGGATGGTACGGAAGCCGACACCGTGTGGGAAAATGACGACGCCGGTACCCTTACCAAAGTCCGCTGTGACAACGGGAGAGACGAATCCTTTTCGAAACATGATACGGACGGTTAGAATGATTATAGATTCATGTATGTTTTTGAAAGGTTTCAATGTAGTAAAATAAATTAATTAGATTACCTTCTCATTATTTCTCAATGGATATCAATGAACCTTTTACACATTTAAAAAAAAAAAATTCCGAAAACGTGTAGAGAATTGAGGTGCGGCTTAGATTCGAGTAAATAGTGATAGATTCAGACACTAAGTTTTCTTTATTTTTAGCGTCAAGGTCAAATGAATGCAGGAAATGAATAGGATTGTGTCTTATAAATCTCGCCCTCTGAAGCAACGCGAGGGCTAATAGTAATGGTCCTCGTAGTTTTGAACTGTCAAACAAAAAGGCTCTCTCCTGAGCCGGCGCCTCACTGTATAAACATCCGCATCTCGGCAACGTGAGGCCTCACCAGAAAAATTAGTTCCTTTACGCTACAGGTCTTTATTGGAGTTAGGAGTTTAATCCATGGACTCGGCGGAGGCATCACCATAAACCCGCAATCAAATGATTGCTAAAGATTTCCTTTAGTCTAAAGGAAAGGGGGAGGGTAGATAAATCATTACCAATCAGAATTAGTGGCAATATTTCAAAAATCGTCTACATAACATCTGCGTTTTTCATCAAATCGTCAATCAATAAATGAAAAACAGATTGCATATCTGTATGAAGTTAGTTAAATTATTATTTAACCAAAACTCTACTTCTCACAGTTAATCTTGTTCTTGCTATATATAATCGCATATGAATTTCAACAGCTGTTTTCTAAGCAAATATCAACTAGTCTTAACATTTCAATCCTATTTCGTTTCATTTAGTATTTACTCACACAACTCGAACTATTTTACACGTGACCAACCTTCGAAACTTAAAGTATATAAAACAAGTAATATATATTAAAAAAAATTAAGTCAATTCTTATTTAGGTCAACAAAGAAATCTTTTTTATTTTAGTTATTTTTTATTAAATAGTTACGATTAATATAAATATGTATGTACACATATGACAGAATCACAATATTAAGTGACAAAACAGAAAGCGATTTTCCTTGCAATCTTTCATTTTCCTTTCTGTATAGGGTTTTGGACTATTTTGTTAGTTTGTAACTATTTATTCATTAATTAAATTTAATAATTTTAATAAAATGATATAGTAAAAAAGAAATCACATTCGCAGAAAATAGGCCATCCCATGTGGTATTCGAGTGCACGACCTTCGGATTAGAAGTCCAACGCGCTATCCATTGCATTACTGGGACACAACGAACGATTTTCCTTTCTATATATACTGCTAGACTATTAATTTTGTGTGTTTGTTACTATTTATTAATTTTTTTAATTTAATTAAGGAATTAATATTTGAAAAAACTGCATTAACATCAAGTGAAGTCTATGCAACCCAATTCCAAATAAAGTCCAGCTGGTGTTAGTTTGTGTGTGTGTGTTGTTGAGGGGACCTATATTGTAAGTTGATAATGAAGAACAAATAAAAAAAACTTAACATCTGAGAAGTTTGCATGCTTCTGAAATGTATTTTGAGAGAGATTTGAGTAGAGTATAATGAGTAGATTTTGCAACATATAGAAAATTTTTAAGGAAAAAAAATAACTGTACTTAATTTTTCCTCTCAAAAGACTTTAAATACGAAAATGGCTCTGACGATTAAAAACGTTCTGGTTTGAGGATTGAGGCAAAATTAACAGTAGTGAAAAAGAAAAACAATTCAAGGAAAGTTAGAAAAGAAAATTCAAAAATATTGAATGACAACACCCATTGGATCAGGATTACTGAAGCACAAAGAAGGCATAAGAAATACTCAACTGGAGAACAATGCATGGTAAAAATATATCATAATCATTTCGTCAGTTTTATTGAAAATAATTCAAACTTTAATTTCTGTATTAACTTTCTGTAAGCTTTAATTTCTGTATAAAATTGACTTCTGTATTTTTTACGTAATATTTGGCATACGCTACTTCAATGAAATCGGGCGGCTCAGAGAGCCGATATTTCTATAATTATCTTGCCGGCGCACTTCACAAGAACTCAATCCCCAGCATTAAAACCTATTCTAATCTTTTTTTCACTTCAGATTTGTAGAACTTCGTACCCTTTGCTCTTTATTATTATTATCAACATGCTCTTCCAACAAGTCCTTATCATAACAGAAACGATATATTGTAGAACACAAAAGTCGAATAGCGAGCGTGGAAAAAGTATTTTTCTTTTTGTTTCAAATGTTTGGGTGTTTTTAAAAGTAAACAAGCTTAAAAGTAAACAACTTTTTTGAAACATATTTTACTTACAATGATATTTTCATAGAAGTCTCCCCTCTTTCGAAAACTTAATTTTTCTTATTTAACTAAAATCATGTATTTGCGGTTTATTATTCAAAGAAGAACTAAGTACTTAGTCAACAAAAAGAATATATCTACTGGTACTCCTCTTAAGAACTGGTTTCTGAAAAACCCACGTACTAAAATAACTACTCGAACAAGCTTCTTTAACACTTAGAAATGAATAATAAAGGAAATTACCGCCTCTCACACTTCTAAATGCAACAGTGATTCTACCCAATCACTTGTTAGTCATTCATCATTGATAATTATTAAATTTAAAATTATTTTATATGTAAACAAGAATTTCTAAATTCTCTCTCTCTAGCGAATCGATAAAATATTTCCGACCCTAAGCCCTATATATACTGCAGAAACCAAATTTATTCAACCCTTTCTGCAAATTAAATCAAATATGATTTCTATATATTTCCATAAAACGGATAAGATTCTCTTTCACATCCTACCCTGCATATTGATAGCAGAGCCATCTTACAATTATAGCTGTCGCCCACTAATCGCGACTTCTTTTTGCTGAACATTTTTTCCCTCCATTTTCTAAAACAAAACAAGAAAAATAAAGAAAAGATTGAAGAAAATTTTAAGTAAAATAAGAAATTTTTTGAAGTTAAAATGTATTAATATACAATCTGTTTTCATTTATTCTAAAATTATTATTTTTTAAGTGCAAGCCATCCTCTAATTGATATTTGAAGAATTATTTCGTTGCTGCTGTTCGTAAATAAAAATAGCATTCTACATAGCCCATTTCTTTTTCGTATTTAAAAGGACATGGTACGATTTACGCAAAATTTTTTAATTTAATGATTTTCATAATTTTTTGATTGCCACCTATTATGTAAAACAGATTTTGTGCTCAAAATTTCATAAAAAGCAAACCATTGAATTTTTTAAGGGAAAAACTTGAAACTTATGAAGTGATTTTAAAATGCTACTCCTACAAATATTGACATTATATGAAATTTGATTTACAAGTACTTTAAACTATGCGTAACAAATTTAGTATGTGTTTTGTGATAACATAATTGGTATACGTACAATACTTCTTTTTGTGAATGCTTATAGAAAATTCCTTAAAAATGTGTAATTTTTAACTTCAATTATTTTTTTAAAAATAAGTATTGCTTTGATTGAAAAATGCATACCAACTTTAGTTCCATGTACTATGAGCAACAAGTGAAAAAATTTTCCAAGTATTAAGCACAATAGAAAAAAAAAGCCTTAGCATTTTAAAGAAGACAAACAAGTTATTTTATCTTTCTGAGATAAGACAGTTTAAAGTTTTGATTTGCCATTGAAATGTGAATAAAAACAAACGTAAAAGTTATCATAACTCTGCCTTCTTTAAACTCAGAGCTTTCAAATTTTGTGAGTTTATAGAAAAGTATATAAAAATCAATTTAGGCTAAAAAAATTAGATTTGATCTTTTGACCGATTTTTGTCAATTGAATCGTGTTGTGTTCCCTTAATTTTTCAAAATCTTAATAACAGCCCCTTTACCAGGTTTTTCAATGGATAGCGATTAAAACAATTAAACTAATTGTACGAATTCTAACAGCAGCAGTGAACTAACCGCATGCAACAACAAAAAAGATGGCAACAACTTTGTTGCCATCTTAAATTAAATTTCAAGATCAAACTTTTAAAAAGAAAATTTTTCTTAAATTCTATGATTTTGTTAGCGTTATTATTACTACAACTGTTATTCTCAATGGTCATACAGAATTTATTACGATTCACGTTTGGAAGTATTAATTTGACCTTCTCGAGGTTTTTAGTCTGATGAAATATTTTCATGGTTTTGCTGAGAAACAGTCATTTATTTTAAATTTTTCGTGCTTATTATTATGCGTTTATTGCTTACTAAAAGCTAAAATTCTTCCTTATCCTTCTTATCTGTTACGCTTGGCATGTGACACTCGCTTCGTCGTCGCACGCTAGGCACGTGTCTACTGAATTCCGTATCGCGCATTGTTTGAAGAGATATTTTCTTTTCGCGTGACCCTTCTATTCCCGTCCAGAATTAGAAATAAGAGCACTTTTGACATTTAACAGTCTTCAAACAACAGAGAACTAAATTTTGATTCTTTTTCCTGTGTTGGATAATATCAAAATCGAGTATGACAACTCTCAAATATCAAATGTTTTCAAATCTCATAGTGTAACGCATGGTATAGTTCCAAGACCGAAATGTAGGTGCCGCCATTACAGTATTGTCTTGGACCGGAAGTGTGACTGTACGAAACACTGTAGTATCGTCAGAGAGAGTTTGGATCTGGGCAAGCGTGCGTTACCCCATTTCGATGTCCAATCCTGGACTATGTAAACTTTGCTTATTTTCACTTATTTTCTCTAAATGTTTGTCTTGTAATTGTCTAAGTGTCTGTTCTTTGTAACTGTGCTATCTTATGTCATTAAATATATTAATTTACCCCGAGATTCTATTAATTACTTTTGGTTACCCCAAGTAATGACGTAAGAGGCAGTTACAATTGGCGCCCAAACGACGGCCCGACCCCAGCTCTCTCTCGCTTTTTCCCCCACAGCCTTAGGGGTGAAAGGGTTTGTCATCCTGACAATAAGAGGATTCGCACCCTGCGAATGAATATTTTCATCCAGAAAACCTGTTAACAGATAAGTGTTGTTTATTCTAAATAATCATGCTCTGTTATTGTGTGTGTGTATAAGATTATTATTATTCGTAGTATATATTGTGTGTTACAGGAAAACAACATAATTGAATTTAAAGTTGATATTCATTTGTCAGTTTTCCTAATCTTTTGAAAACGAAATTTTCATTCTATCGGTTGATCTGATTAACGCTAATTGAAGGTTAATTATTTATGAGTGCATATTTTCTTCCTAATTAAGAATTTTATGCTAATAACACGTATATGGTTTTGTTATCAAGAAATTATTGCAATTCTTATAACAATTTTTTTTTTCTGTTCTTTTTATGCCTAACATAAAAATAATTCTTTTGAAAGTATATGATTGATTACGAAGTATTACTATATAACATTTGATACCGTATGTTAATGATTAAGTATTTACATTTCTGTTTTTATTTAAAATTTTTGGAAAATATTTTCAAGTACTTCTACTAAGTGTAAACAAGTTTGTACTATTGATAACTTCAGAATGAATGAATTAAATTATGAATGGTATTTCTATTTAAACGTATTTGAATTGTTTTTTATTAAACCATTTCATGTTAACTGCTGATACTTCTTTTGATTAATAATGAATATTATATAAATATTATTATTTTGGTTTTGATGTACTAAAGTAGAAGATAGTTAATATTGAAGAATTTGTTTTATTTTAATCTCATTAATATTGATTTGTAAATTAATTATCACATTTGAAATTAGAGAATTTTATTGTCATTCATCAAGTGTGCATTATAGTATAGAGTATTCTTTTTATATGTAAAGAAATTTTCAGATACATCAGTATTGTTTAACTATAATATTTTCAAAGTGTTTTCTGATCATTTTTATGATATATGTATTTTTTTGGGGGGGGCTAAAACTTTGAAAAAGTTTTTACTTTGATTATCTATTAAAAATGATAAAAACGAAAATATTTTTATTTTTCCTTTTTGTGATTCATGAAATCAGTTTCATTGAAATCTATAAAATTACTCATAAAAATTTATTTCATAATTTTTGTCACTATTTTTCAAGAAAATAAATCCTGGAAAGTGTTAAAGTCAATCTTGAGAAGTTTAATGAAACTTGACTTCACGTATGGCAGTGAACAAATGACATGAATTCTTATAGGGGCTTTTTTAAATAAAATTAAGATCTGCATTTCATTAATTATTCCTATCCTGTTATATTACTGAAGAAAGAAAGTTCGAAAAAATAAAAAGACATTTATTTAATTCTTTATCACTGAACAATTTCTCATTGGATGTAAACTATGATTTTTGTCATAAATTGTGACTAAATGGAATTTTGAGATTAAACGAAAGGGGAAAAAATTGAATCGGTTGTTTCATGTGTTGGTGGAGTAATTCTGAGCCTCGCTATCAGATGACGAAAACAATACTTGCGAATACTGAAAAAACTCGGAGAATGAATGTCGATTTTCGGTTATTCCATATAATAATGCGCAGCTATAGATCGTATATGTCTTTGGTTCAAAATAATTAATTTATGATTAAAACTACACTGTATTGAAACGTGATAATGCACAATGTGAGAAGGATAATAAAAATTAACATTAGTGAAACAACTGTAGTGGAAAGTAAAAATCAATCATTTAAAAATGTGAATATTGTTACTCAATCATACGCTTTGCGAAGCATTTGTTTAAAAAAAGAGAAGTCCCGACTAAAATGGCTCTCTCGGTAATAAAAAGATATTTTTCCAATTTCCATATCATCAAAAAGCGATGACATTCGCCCTGTCGAATAATTCATCTCTTTCCCATCAAATCCACGCCAACACAGAAATGAATCCATTTGGCTTCGTTTACTGGTTCTGCCTCGCCACGCTCACGCCCATCACGTCGCCAAGAATAGAAACAATAGGTTGTTGACCTTGAACTTTGGAGTGTGCGCCTAGTGTGGTCAATAACACCGTTCTAGACAAAATTCTCTAAAACGGGCTTTCTATTTCCTAGAACCTCGGCTTAAGGAGAGGGAAAACACACCAGGGTCTTACTCAGAATTAACTCCGATTACCTTTTTCTGCAGATGTGATTATGGATAAAGGTTTCACACTATTTATATATCTGCCGTGTCGCCAGTTTTAATGGGAGCTGTTAGGGGCTTCGCATACAGGGAATATTAATAAGCCGTACAGGTGTCTGTTGTGCTCGGGAGTGCACTGGGTGTTTTTTACCGGCTACTAAGCGACGTTGCCATTTAAAAGGTCGAAAAACTCTCATAAACAGAGTTTTATTTTTCTTAAGTCATTTTACCGCCATTAGACTCAATTACGGGGATTTATAAAAGTTTCTTTTTGCAATAAAAGGCAATTACTTTCTGGAAAATGTATTGTGAATGGCTTAAGGGATGTCTTGTAGGTTGTTCCCTCAATTTTCCCGAATCGTTACGATTTTTAAAATTTTTTATTCCTCATGCAAAAGGAAAACACAACTTAAATTGTCATTTTATATTTTAATTAGGTAATAGAATAAGAGAATACTCTTTGATTATATATATTTTTGTTCTTAAATTACGAATCATAATAAAATATATTTTGTTGCTTTAATTAATTAAATAAATAATCTGTTTTCTAAACTTGAAAGTTAAATCCTCTAATATAAGATTATCGAAACATTTCGTATTAAATCATTTTAAAATAGCACTAATAATTTCAACAAAAAAATGCCTTTAAATTTTACGCTATTTTCTTTTAAATACGTGAAATTGCTCTGCACTTTGTTCTTTGTAATTTTAAAAGTATGGGTGGGAATTATTAATTGAATTATTAATAAAATGGTTCAATAAGAAAAGAAAAATTGCATTTGAAATAATTATTTACAATTTGGGATGTAACAAGGTTGCAAAAATCAAGAGCAAAATTTCATGCTTTGAAAAAATTTAACAGAAAATGTATTATTTTTCACGCATGTCTACTCAGATAGTCGAAGTATTTATTTGCATGATTAATTTTCTGTCTATTTTTCAGTTTATTTCTATTTAAGGTGTAAAATATTCATGTTTGACTAAAGTGGAAAATAATCAACACGTGTTGTAAGTTTTGTCTTATGAATAATTGATGTTTTTTACGACACACGAATTGTCTTATTGTATTCTTGATGGACTGAATAAAAAAACTCATGTTCAAATTAAATAAAATTCAGATATTTTTAATTAACGATTAATGAGTTTTCTTGGTTTGTATGTAATGAGAAGCCCCAAGAAAGAACATAAAAGATGTCAAATTTTAGACTTTTTTTAACTGGATTTTTTTTCTGCTATAAAGAGAAAAATTTCGAAAAGGTTTTTCTTTTAAAGTTATTTAGTTTTACTTCGTGCGTTTTTTTTTATATAACAAAATTATTATTTGTAATTCCTTCGTAATATTTTGAGAACAGTTAAATGTAAAAAAGAATGAACCGTGGTTCAAATAATGTCTTTTTAACCCTCTAGTGTTTCCCCCCTAATATTTATTTTCCTTAAGAAAAATACAAACTCCTAAATAAATTTTTAAAAAATCTACATGTAAAATAATAACAGGTTTACTTTGTTTTTTCATAAAGTCACTTGGAAAAAAAACACCAGCTGATATTTATAGGAATGCCACCAATTTGAAGAAAAAATCAAGTGATTTCAGTAACCTACAGATATCTTTCAATAGAAATGAACATTGCAAAATTTTCAACCAGCATTCCTCAAAAATGTGGAGTAAACTTTCTGAGATCACATAAAAACTTCCCAAAAGAGGCACTCGAAACAAGAGGGACAATCCCGATAAAGAAGTATTTTCATACAATTCACGAACATTTTACCTCGGATATTTGTTAGGTTTTCACACTTTCTACTAAAGAATAAGACAGCAGGAAAAGATTAAGAACAATACAATGTTGAAAATTCCCAAACTTAACAAATGACAGAATTTTGGTTCGAGATTTTTGATTCTTTCAAAATAGACGAAAATCCATTTAATAATTGAACTAAATTATTATTTTGATGCTAGTGAAAGCAGGTATTTGAAACAACTTAATTTTATTTATGGTATTTATCATCCTTCCAAAGCGTATTGGGTACAGTTTTGTAGAATATATATGAAAACCAGCAACATAGGAAAATTTTTAAGAAACTTGTGTTGAATCCTGTCAGAAATTACATCATTAAAGAAACAGATATGAGCACATCTCCCCTTTCACACATACGGAAGAATTGTATTTTCCTTTCTTCTTTTTAATGAGAAAATTTACACTCAGGCCCTTGGAACTTTAGCATTGGATATTAAAATTTCCACCCATCTTAACTTGTAGGAAACACACTATCACCTAATGTACTTATGAATTGGAAATTGCAATTGTGGATATATTTTTCAAATTGACATCCCTGAACTCATTTTAGACTATTACTGCATGGATATTTTAATGATTTATTTCAATGAGTTTTGTATAAACATAAGGGCTACTTTTTTCATAGTGAAAATCCCATTTTGATTTCATGTTAAAATTGCTATATTATATAAATAATAAGTAATATTATTATTACATATTATAATAACTATGTTAAAGAAAATTACTATAAAATGCTTAACTAGTTTAGAGAAAATCAAAGTCAGGACAGCTTGTCAAAAGAGCGAAGAAGTACATTTTAGAGCATATTTAGAGCCGGTCTGAGTAATGAATAAATGTAATCACTTTCATTATGATAAATATCATTATGAATTAAAATAGATTCACTTTAAAAAAAATTTTGACTTGCCACCAAATAAAATAATGTTTGCTTGTAGTGAAGGGTTGCGATATTTACTTTTCCACATGTTCTGTAATAACACTTTTGTATTGGAAACATTGTAAAGAAAAAACTAACATTTCCGGAAAGGGGAAAAAATCTGAGTTTATAATTTGCTTCCGTTATCAGCAGTGTTTTTTATTTTCTATTTTCTGTTGTAAGCAATGTGGTGAAGACAATTAATGAATTATTTATGGTTCAAGTGACACGAACAGGTGTTTACTTATCGACCCCATCGCCAGTTCATGTTACCGGAAAATTATCCAATGGCCTACAAAGATGCTCCAGTGAAATGAATTCTCCTCTGAATGATTTATGTCGCTTTCACAGCTCAGATCTGATAGTGGCCTTTTTCCATCATTCCTTCCTTTCGCTCGAAAAAAAATCCTTTAAAAACTAACATTAATAAGAATTATTTACCCAAATTATCTATTATTGTTACTATTAATTATCATCTGGGAAGTATTCCTTTCATTTCACAAATGTAGTGTTTATTCTTTCTGAAATGAAATATTGAATTCATTTGATAAATTGTTCTAAAAGAAGAGAAAGGGCCCAATTGAAAAAAACTTACGATTTATTTTAATGGAGTAAAATACGGAGAGATAAACATGTGAATGGGATATGGTCAGCATACATCGTTTATCTATATGCAATTATAATAAAGACTGCAGGGGGAATGAGTTACATTTGTATATCCAGAAAATACAATTCATCGAACAAGTTTAGAGGATATCAGCTTAGATCCATACAGTGAATAACCATCGTAATAACAACTCAAATATGACATAAGGGAACACCTGCCAACCACTTTAAATTTCTTTTCATTTTTTCCCCCATTCTCCTGAAATGTTTAATAACGCATTAAATTTTTTTTCTATTTTTATTTATTTCCACCCCCCCCCCTTTTTTTCATGATAATATTTTGTAATGTTTTTACGCCTCTCGTATTCTCATTCAATACGTTCTTTTTTCAATTATATTGATTTGCATTAAGTTTCTTTTTTTTAAATTTCATTTCTTGTTTAACAAGGCTATTTTTTTTCAAGGGTAGATACTTCTGGAATATAAAATAATTTAACTATTATTTAAATTATTCCTCCTCCCCCTGCCTTATTAATGGAATTCGTCACACATATGCTCGTATTTTAAGTTAGTAATAGTTTCTGAAAACAAATTCGCTTTTCATTTCGACATACGCATTTTTACGGAATTCAACAGATATTCTAATGTATGGAAAAGAGGATGCGTTATATTTTGTTTCCTTGTTAATTTTTAAAAACTTTTTTCGATAATTCATTTATTAGCTTTTCATTAAACATACACGTTTATATATATATGTATATATATATATATATATATATATCGTTTTCGTTCGGAACTAGGGGCGTTGTTCACAAGAGCATTGCAGAAAACATTTGAGCTGTCATCGCCAGCAAAGGAGTATGGAACGTTTTACAAATACCAAGCTGGCAGATATACACCTGATTTACGGATTGGCAGAAGCAAATGAAAGCACAGTAGAAACATTGTATCCCGTAAGGTACCCGCAGAGAGATGCACCGGACCCCTGGATGTTTGCTAATTTGAAACCAATTTGTGCAAATATGGATCATTGCGAGGTAATAGGCATACGGAGAACGGGCCACGAGTGACTCGAACTTCTAACATGGTACTCAGATTCTTTCGAACGATATCCAACACATTTTGTTCCATGTGTGGAATAAGATGTGTTCGAAACCGGTCCGTTGGATTGCGTGTCCCTTCCTTACTGTGCCTTTTACCTTGTACTAACCCATATTTGCACAAATCGCGTTACAAATTAGCAAACATCCGGTGGTCCGGTGCATCTCTCTGTGGGTACCTTTCGGGATACAATCTTTCTACTGCTCGTCTCCTTCTGTCTCTCTGTAAATCACGTGTATATCTCCCAGTTTGGTGTTTGTAAAACATTCCATACTCCTCTATGAGTGATGACTGCGAAAATTTAAGTATGTTTCCTCCAATGCTCTTGTGAACAACGCCACCTAGCACCGAAAAAAGACGTTTCCGACTATGGGTTGAAGTGCAAATCTGAATGCTTAGGATGTTCCCAACCTCCCCTTAAAGTTTGTCCAACGATCCTGGGATACTTTCCATAGATATTGATGGAGATAGAGAGAGATAGAATGACATACAAAGGGTTATTGATGACGGAACACAAAATTATTTGAAGCCCCAATTAAATAAAGAGGTCGACACTTAGCAACCCACTCTCCACATCGGCTTCAATGCAAGATGGGTTTCTGGTATTATGAAACTCAAATCATTACCCATCCATTACAAATCCATCATTCTGTACGAATATTTTCCCCAATGCTGAATTTCGCATCCTGATTAAAATTTTGGGGATTGTATGTTACACTAATAATTGGCATTGTTAGTGTTCTTGTATTAAACTTTTCTCTACGAAGACGATATTACATAAGTTTTTCCTACTTAGTTTCAGTCAAGTTCGGTATTTTTTCGTGATTGAATCTAATGTGTTATTGCCCATTTCAATGATCATGTCGCTTTCGAGAGATGCTTCTTTTAATTTTATTTAAAGAACAAAATTTATCTTTTATGTATTGGTAAGAACACTTATGAGAAATTAAATACTTATATGTGGAAGCTCGTTGATTATTTTTTCCAAATTGAAAACAGTTGACAAATGACGAGACATACAGCCGATAAAGAAAAAACATATTTCAGACTTTCTCAAATACAAAAACCTAAATTGTGTGTGTTTTTTTTTTTTTTTTTTAGTCTTTTGAAACGTGCATTAGCGATGCACAACAGTGGCGAATTTAGGGTGGGGGCTGCAATCACCCCTTCTAGAATTAAATAAGATTTCCTTATTACTTTTATGTACCTATTTACTTTTCATCGTTTTTTTAAACGTGATAAAATGTTTATGACATCAACCCTCTATATTCGCTCCTGGAGCACAATGTGTAAATTTATTTTAAAGCATATAAGGCTTTTTAACAGCAGTCGCCAAACTTTTTGGCCTGAGACCAGTAAATTCATAATTTAAATCCCGCGGCCCACTAATAGAATTTTTTAAGTGTTAAATTAATTTATTAAAAAAAATTGTGATCAAAGAACACAAAAAATGTACCTATTAATAAAATGAAATTATTAATTGCAACCAAATTATGAAAGCTTTATTTAAACCGTAACAATATAAACAAAAACTGTAAAAACAAAACAATTAAAAGATGGTTTAAGTATATCAAACTTTTAAGATTATACATTCCTAATGTGATAGATGTTCTTGCTTACTTGAAATAAGATTTTGGATATTTGGATCCAATGTTGTTACTGCTAAACGTATGTATTATTTATTTCAATATGAAATCGGTACCGTGTCTTGATGGTGTGACGGATGAAAAGGCCTTTTCACATAAATAATTTATGCATAATTGAATCAGAATTTTTATCGCCTGTTCAATGAGAAAAGGATATTTATTCACTTTTATGGAAATCCAAAACTGAGATCTTGACAAGGATGAATTAAATTTAAATTTGAGACTTTCTTTGGATGATAGGTCGATGAGGCTTTCTTTTTGATGCATGCTCAAATTATTATCTTGAATTTTCGCTGTAAACTGATCTATTATCCACATATTACCATGTCTGGAATCTTCATTTGGGTAAAAACGAGCAAAAATTCTGTAAATGACTCCGAGTGCTTTTTAACTAGGGTTACTACTTGCTAGTTAACATTATTTCCCTTCATGTATTCATCAAAATTAAAAAACAATTGCTGATCGCCTTCAACCAACCGCGTTTGCCACAGTAATATTTTCTTTTGAAACGCGTCGATTTTACTTCGTAGTGTGAACACGTCCTTAAGTTGTCCTTGCAAGGATATGTTTAGTTCATTTAAAAGGGGGGGGGGAATATCTGCCAGGTATGCGAGATTTGCTAGTCATTCATTGTTGGACAAGAAATGTTGCAATTTCAATTTCTTTTTTAAAGTGTCTGATGTGCTGATACCCTTAAAAATTTAAAAATGTCGGCAATAATGCAAGATAAGTGTATACATAATCAACTATTAAAGCAGTTTTACATTAAAAAATGTAGGCATTAATAATGCAATATAAATGTATACATAATCAACTATTAAAACAGTTTTTTATGTAATCTATTTCTTAAATTGTAATCAAAAAGTCAATTTCTTTTTTAAAGTGTATGATGTGCTGGTACCCTTAAAAATTTAAAAATGTAGGCATTAATAATGCAAGATAAGTGTATACATAATAAACTATTAAAACAGTTTTTTATGTAGACACTTATTTTGCATACTGTGGAGTGACACGTGGAACAGGGTCCTCGCCCCTCACTCTGGAAACTGTGCTTTAAATATAATGTTTAATGCACAGGCTAATGGTTCCACACACATTAGTTTTTTTTTTAAAAAAGGTAGTTTTAAATGTTACAAAAAAAAAAATGGATACTTTTATTATCAATTTCATTTCTCATGTTTTTTTTAAATGTAGTTTAAAATGTTAAATAAAAAGTCGTATTCAGTTAAATAAGCATAATTTCCATAGAAAGAATAATAGCAATGTTAATCAATTATATACTTCATTATTGATTGCCAGTCTATTTCCTGAGCCTTACAATGATACTTCATGCATTCTCTAAAGTTACAAAAGTAATTTTAATTTTAAAGTATTTTTTCCTTTGTTTTACTGAACGTAATATCCTTTTGTAATACATTTTTTCATTTACATACCACTTCTTATAGCAATATTTATTCAATATGAAAAAATATTTTATACACAAATGTACAATAATGAACAAAACATAATTAACCATGAAATAGCTGCATACATGTTATATTTTGTTAGTTATTATATTGCTATTTTAAAACTGTGTCATGTGATTCACACACACACAAGCTCACTCTTTTATATAATTATTGTAGTTTTTAGATTTTGATTTCATTCAGGAAATTTCATACCATTGAAATATTGTTATTTTTATCCTCTGGGGACTTGCCAGTCAGGCTTGGCCAAGCTGGCTGTTCCTGATTTCAGGGGAGTTGGTGGTGGGATTGTCAGATCTGTGTAGAAAGTTTAACTCAGAAATTAATCAAAATTTTTTGATTCTTGACTCAAAAGAATTTTTTTTTTTTGACTTTTATGCTGAGAAGAAAATACTGTGTTATTTACGTCCATTTTAATGCATTTAGATGTGATATGAATATTTTTCTGCTTATAGTTTGATAGTTCAGCATAACATATATATATTCTTCATTATTAAGCCTATTTTCTTTGCCTTATAATGATACTCCAAGCATTTTCTAAAGTTACAAAGGTTACTTTGATTTGAAAATATTTTTTCCTTTGTTTTACTGAACCTAACATAATTTTGTAATACATTTCTTCATATATGTAACATTTCTTATCAAAATATTTTTGAATATGAAAAATATTTTACACACATATATAAAATAATGAACAAAACATAATTAACCAGTTTTTCAATGAAGTAACTGTATATTATCTCTGAAAAATATATTTTCAAATAGCTGTGTATTATCTTTGAAAAATATAGTAAAATTGATTATCTTCATTTATTTTTTAACATTTAAAACTAACTTTTTTAAAAAAAATCAAACACTTTTATCAATTTAATTTGTCATGTTTTACATTTATTTATCCATGCACATATGACATAACTTTCATAGAAAAAATAAAAGTTATGTTCCTATATTATATGCTTCATTATTAATTGCCAGCCTTATTTTCTATGCCTTATAATGATACTTCAAGCATTCTCTAAAGTTACAAAAGCAATTTTAATTTCAAAATATTTTTTCCTTTGTTTTACTGAACATAATATAGTTTTGTAATACTTTTTTAATTTACATACCAATTATAAAAATATTTTTTGAATATTAATAATGAACAAAAGATAATTAACGAGTTTTTTTAATAAATTAGCTGCATATATTATCTTAAAAAAACATAATGAACTTGATAATGTTTCATTTTTTTTTAAAAAAACAAGCATTATAAAAAAGAAATTTTTATGTCAATACCTACTTAGGTCAAAATTTTTTTTTTTTGTTTTAGTTACTTTTTTATTATAAAGTTAGGATTAATATAAACACAGTCCTCGCGCTTTACTCTGGAAACTTCTTCAAATATAATATTTAATTCTCTGGCTAATGGTTCCACATGCATTAATTTTTTTTAAAAAAAAGGTAGTTTTAAATGCCAAAAAATAAAATAAATGGTTAAATAGTTACAATTAATGAAAATATGTATGACAGAATCACAATATATTAAGTGACAAAATAGAAAGTGATTTTCCTTTCTATGATTGGTGTTGGACTATTTTGTTTGTTACTGTGTTTATTTAGTATACAATTAAGTTTAAATCTTGCAATAAAATAGTACAGTTAAAAAAAAGGTCACTTTTTCAGAAATTATGCCATCCCAGGTGGGATTCGAACTCATGAACTTTTGGAGTACAAGTCCATTGCGCTACAGGGATCAACGAACGATTTTGCTTTCTACATATGCTGTTGGACTATAATTTTTGTTCGTTAACATTTTAAAATTTAATTAATGAATTTACATTTTAAAAAGTTGTATTAACATCAAATGTCACCCCCTAGAAATTGAAAAAAATAAAAGCAATGTTTATGCATTATATGCTCCATTATTAATTTCCAGCCTAATTTCTATGCCTTATCATGATACTTCAAGCATTCTCTAAAGTTAGAAAAATAATTTGCTTAGCATGATATAATTTTGTAATACATTTCTTCAATACATACCACATCTTATAAAAAATATTTCTTGAATATGAAACATTTTACACACATATGTAAAATAATAAATAAAACATAGTTAGCCATATATTATTTTTTTTAAAAAAATTATAAAACTGATTATTTTTATTATTTTTTTTAAAAAGGTAGTTTAAAAAAAGACACTTTCATATGAATTTCATTTGTCATTTTGTACGTTTTTTTTGTCAATGCACATATGTATGCACTCGGTAAAAGCCCGTGCAACGCCGGGCCATGAAAGCTAGTTGGACAAGAAATGTTGCAATTTCGTATTATTTCGTTCTTGGAAAAATATTTTAACTTCTTCCAGCAAGGTAAATAGTTGGGTCAGTATTTTGCACTCCCCCCTTCCCCCGATAGCCATCTCACCTCAGCATGACGAAGAGGATGAGCATAGTCGGAACCCATTTTTTCACAAAGTGCCTCAAATATTCGAGAATTGAGTGCTTTGTGTCGAATTTCCTTATAATTTCAATGAATTGATAATACTTCGTGTCAGTAGCGCACACAGAAAGTTTTCAAGGGGGGGGGGTCCAAGGTCGAAAGTCCACTGTTCTCGTGCCATGCTTCAAAACGCCGCTCAACATAGTCTTTTAATTTTGTCGATTTTCGGGAACAATAAACAGTAAAAAATTAATTAATAAATGAATAATTAACTTTAATGAATACAATTAATTACTAATAACGAATACTTAATTAATTTTTACGTTCTATATACATATAGTTATAATTAATCGAAAAAAAATCAAGGGCTTTGGGGGGGGCGGGACTCCCCCTTTGTGTGCGCCATTACTTCGTGTAGTTCTGTGGATAATTTTTTCACTGCAAGTTGGTCTCGATGGATAATGTAGTGTGTAGATAAAATGTCTGGGTGACCAACATTCCTCACCTTTGCAACAATTCCTGAAAAATGTCCAGTCATATTTGCAGTACTATCTGTGCATATCCCAATATATTTTTTCCAATCAATTCCATGTACCCGGAAATAACTATTAAGAGCTTCAAAAATCTGAGAGCTTTTGGTTCTACCCGGAAAATTATATAAGCGAACAAAATATTATTCATATAACTCTTCATTCTCAAATCTCACAAAACAAAGAAAGGAATACTTTGTTTGCAATGTCCGTAGATTCGTCTAGTTGTATTGAATAAATTAATGAATTTTTCACCATTTTTAATATTTGATTTTCAACGTTCTCGGGCATATCTTCTCTCTCGATTCTGCACTTGATAGTGTTAGCAGACGTAGGAATTATTTCCAGTTTCTGAATAGCCTTCATTCCCAAAATCTGTTCAAAGGATTTTAACATGCAAGGCTTAATTAATACTTCGTGTACGATTTTTTGCATTTTGCGATCTGATTTGCCATGAGATTGTAAGCTTTTTTTTATTAATGATTTATCTTCCATGGTCATTTTTCTTCAAACAGTAACTTGCTTTTGTATATTTTCATGCATTGTTTTAAAATATTTTAGTGGTTTCTTTGCTAAATCCGGGTGTTTTGCATTCAAATTTCTTTCAAGTTTGGTAGGTTTTAATGCATCGTTTGATAAGCTTTCAGAACATACAACACAGAAAGGCCGTGGATCCAGCTCACTGACAGGTTCTTCAATGAATCCAAATTTTAAGTAGTAGAAATGATATCTTTTTTTTTTCCTTTGATATTTTACGTTTTTTCTTCTCTTTACCTTCCGTTCCGACATTTTTTCCTAAAGGTGCCTGATGAAGACTGTGGAGAGTCTAATTTATTGATCAGTTCACGGTTAGGTGAAGTACTATTAATGTTTTTATTATTGTTCTCGATACTTTTTGAATTACTAAAGAATTGCAGATATCCTTTTGCTTTTTTCCACTTATTGTAGATTTTATTATTTATTTTTTTAATCTAAAACGCACACAAAAAGGGAAAAAATTTAGAAAATTCAAAATAATTTATCCCAATTAATATCAAATAAAAGAAAATACGCACATGGTTAAGATTTAAGATCATTCCTGTCTTAAAAAAAACACCTATACACAAAAGAAAATACATAAAAACCTCTTTAATAACCTAACTAATATATTGAATGTATTTTATTTGTGCTCAGAGACCGTAAGCTCTCCTTTAAATGCTTCAACTCATATACATATACGACATACAGGAACATTGGAAGAGTACGAAACGAGACAAGACAAAACATGTAACTAAAGCAATGCAACTACCAACCACAACTAATGCAACCTAAGACGTATTTACCGTGGCGTTATTCTATAAAGTGGCGCTTTTATAACTTTTTGCGAATTGATATGAATTGAATTATGTTTCAATGCATCTTAAGGCATCGTGATAAGTATATTCTACATTTTTCTGGGGACCAACGAAATTTTCTCGCGGACCATCACTGTAGCGACCTCTACTCTATAACGCAGTTTTTGTTAGATATTTCCTCGGATAGTTTTTCCCTTAGAATAATAGAGTTTTATTAAGGAAATGTAATCGACATTTAATTTCGAATGTAAAGGAATTTTTCACGCAAATTCTTCAAAATTTCTTTAATGATTGTTTGATGCAGCTTTTAGCCAAAATTGTCTCTTGCACCCAAAAACCACACAGAAACACTTCAAAATCTTTCCCAGTTTGTCGGTCAGGGGTCTGATACGTAAGTACCGGAAATTACAGCAGCGAATAAAAACACATATTACTAAATGAAGGAAGAGCATCATGGGAAGAAAGTCACTTAAGATGAAAACACTCGCTTTTTTCGATGCATTTTTTAATTCTCTTTGAATTCATTTGAGTCCATTTATTTCCAATTTTCCAATTTGTTTTTATTTACTTAGAAGCAGGAAGTGAGCAAAGCATATACAACGAAAGTGCGCCTAAAACCCGGAAGTTTATCGGCAAATTAATATGGAACCCCATCTAAGCACAAGCACTTAGGTATACAGTTTCAGTAAAAACTCAAAAGCAGAATGCCGTGCTAAGTAAAACTCTACATCTGAAACTCGAGCTGTTCGGTTGCCATGGCAATTAATACCACTCCGTGAGATCCTCTTAAGTTGACTTTTTGCCATTCAAGTCTCTCGTCAGACCTTTCCGACACGCACCCCTTCCATTTCCGAACTTTTTCCCTTTTGAAAAGTCCCTCAAGAAGAATAGTTTTGAGCTCGTTGTAATGAAATACTTAATTGCTAAAAGCTCGATAAAAACCTTTTTAGATCCTTTAAAAAAGAAAAAGAGACCTTTTTACCGTTATGTAACTTAATGCAAATTAAATTTATTATAGCAACAAGAAAAACAATAAATCCGAACGAACGAAGTTTTATTTTGTAAATTAAATAGGGTTGATTTTCGAATATTAAGATGGTACGATTATCGATTCTTCCATTAACAAAAAATTAATATCAACACCTTAAAAACAAGAGAATTTCTACTTTTTTTAGTTTAAAAAATTATAATGTCATTCATTTTTTCCCCAGTAAAGTAACAAAAACATTTTTGTAATTTTATGTTTGAGGCTTAATTTACCCTTCATTAATATTTTTTAAAATAATATAAAATAATTATATTCTAAATATCTTATGAAAGCATGTCATTTTTAGGTTTATGAAGCATTATTTTTTTATTTTTAAGTACATTTACACTTATATTTTTAATTGATTTAATTTTTTTATATATGTCACACTTTAAAGCTGCACGAAGATTACAAGCAACGAACCTTGTAATTTTGAACCACGAGCAAATTGCGAAGATTACATCCGAGTTGCCCCCCTCATCTCCAACCTCAAACGGCATGCTAAATTGAAGACTTAGTGCTTGAAGTGCTTTTATAGTGCATCAACCTCTCTACACGACGGATCTTCAATGCACTAGGACTCGAACTCAACACTGACCTTTTATTTGCGACCTTGTCATTCGGTTGCCGCGGCCACGTCAAGTTTTTAAAGAAACTAGGCTTTTCTTATTATCTGCATAAGTTGCTTAAAATTCGAAAGAGACCCTATTAAATGAGTTCTATAGCAGTTTATATTTTGAAGTAACTATGTTTTCAAACACCATGTACACGTTTAAGTGCATTTTGATTTATTTATATCGGGATCTTGCATCGTTTCAATTGAATTTTCTTTGTGATGTATATTACAAGTTATCGAATGAGGTTTTCTGTTGTTTAACATTTTTTTTAAATCCCAAAACATATACTTTTAGTTTCCCCAATCTCGGAAAATTATATTTTCACCGTAAAAGAATTTGTTTCATATGATTAAATGGAAACGCTTTGCATATGCACGATGACATGACAATATCAAAAGAGGTAATTCATGAAATGTCTTTGTGTGAAGTGTTCTGCCTAAACTTTTTTCTTAAAAAAAAAAAAAAAATGAGATCTAGTTTAACAATTGTAAAATCACAAACTCAAATGATAACGACTGCAATTATATATCATTAAATCCTTAATAAACACGCATGGTTAGACTAAGGTACGTTATGTCAAGAAATAAGTGTTTCTTAAATATAAAAAATATATATCTCATGCAAACAATCTCTCACCTACTTTCAGATCGAATTGACTGTGAAAAGAAACACAAATATATGTCAGTTGAATAGAAAACCAATTTTTGTGTTTTACTTTTAGAAGGCTTTTTATTGCGTTATTGCGTCCAAAATAGTAAGCCGAAAATGAAAGTACTTAGTTATCTTAGCATGTAAAGCACTTTAAAAAGGTACATGTTAGGACACAATAATTTTGATCTTAAAAAGTTACAACTCCTGTTGCCGCGAATCGAAGTGAAGTCGTCACATTTTGAGTGGCGCTGATGTTTGAAGTGACGTCACACCACTTAGTGTGCAGCAAATGCTAACTTTGTGTTCGAAACCTTCGAAGTTATAACTGCGAAATTCATTTGTAAGCAATAACACTCGGCATTGTATGCAGCTCATGAAAAACTTATGAATTTGCGTTCTTTACACCGGTTTCTTAAGACGACTTTTGTGAAGCTTCTTACATTAATCAGAAAAAAAATTACTTATAAATAAAAAAATTTTCAATATTTTGCTTTAAAGGAGCATTTAGTGCTAACATCTTTTAGTATTCATTCTTTTAGTACGAAAGATGAGCTTGGATTCTTTGACAGAATTTCCACAATATTTCGTTGGCTAGAGAAGTCACATTGTAAAAGGCTTCTTGCATTAAAGGCTACACGAATAATTCTACCGTGTACTTTTAATTCTTGGTTAAATAATCGGGCAACAATCCTTGCCAGGAAAATTAGTCAGAAAATCGATGAGGAACATTTCTCATATTAAGCAAGTGAATTAATTATAGAGCGGATTATCTTGAACGATTCTTTACAAATACCGTAAGAAAAACTTAATTTTAAAAATATACATCAGCATATGCAATTACAACTAAAAATATTATTTTCCTAAGAATAACTTATTCTATAAAGAAGTTTTCTCTTAATGAATATTTGTGCGGAACATAGTGCATTATGTAGTATCCAAACTTTCAGCCTGATTTTCCAAATAAAATGTTTTAAAAAAGATATCAATGTATTTATCGCAGTAGCCAAATGAAAGGGAAAATAATTTTAAAAAATCCCAATACATATTTTATATATTTATTTCGAAAAAAAAAGCAGGCATCAATTTTGATATCTGTTAAATCGCTAAAAATATATTATTTCTCAAAAATAAGATACTCACTGACCACAAAAGTATTTTTATTTTTCGAAAAACTGAAATGCTTGAAAGATTTATTCTGCTAAACTTTTTCTAAAAATATTGTTATGCGTTGAATATAGCGGGAAAATAAAAGGTCGTATTATTTGAACAACTCTGACAGCTGACATTTATTATTTGAACTTCCGTTCAAAAGAACATCTTGCAATGATAATATAAATACAGTCAAATATTAAAAACTAGCAAATTGCAAGTGTACAATTTGATTTCAAAATCCGGTATCAAATTTGAAACTTGAGCATTTAAAGATTAAATAAAGTATGCCTGTGTAACATTTTCATTTCCTTAGCTAAAAAATGTATCTGACAAGACAAAAGATAAATAAAAAAATTGGCAATACACACAATTTCAGGGCTGAGTTCCATTAAACATATTAAAATCTTGAGGCTACACGCAAAAAACAAATAAATAAATAAAAATAAAAAAATTTAAAATTTATTTTTATTTTGTATTTATTTTTTATATCAATTCTGTTTTTCGGCTTTCTCACTAAAGAAGAAGCACAGCTAATGCTTGTCGAAGCCGTATAATCGCGTTACGGAACTACATATATTCTTACAGACACAGATTTTATTTTCATTCCTTGCTGACCTCTAAACACATATCGGAGCAAATATTCTGAAAAACTGAAAATCTGTATTTTCAATTTTTTCCTCTCTGAATGATAAAAAATATTGTGTTAAAATGTTATAATTTTGAACGCCTCTGACAAGGAGTAGATAATAACATATTTTTTGTCATTCGTCTGTGTTGTCAAAATACTACCTAGAGTGACGGCATCTTAATTTTTTGAAGAAACTTCGTGACCGTAAGTATTTAAAAAATGCAATATCTTAAATAGAGTACACGTGTCCCTTTTGGACAACTTCCTCGAAATACATTTCCTTTCTCGTGTGTGCGGCAACGAATTGTTCCGCAGAAATTAATTTCGTTAGAACAATACAACCTTTCGTTCGCTTCTTTTTCGAGGGGAATTTTTTTTGGAAAAAAAGTTTCTCGAGCACAGAAATCGTTTTACTCCAACCGCACATTCGCAGGGGAAACTCCATTTGGAAACAGTGTCACATTACTGTGTCATTGAGTAATGCGACGATTCTGTTTCTTTTCTCCATTTTTCTGGAATTCGGGTCAGTCTTTGCGTGAGCAAGTCTTCACACCCAGAGACTAGCAGAAAGTGTACTCGAATCAGTGGTAGCGAGAAATCGAAACATTTCTTTCTTGCTATTCAGACAGGAACGAAGAAGAATTATTGCTCTTCATCAAAAATACCTAAAATGTAACTTTCTATCATGCAGGGAGAGCTTAGAATCCAAAGCTGATATCCGTTTCGTTTGTTCACTTTATTTGCAAGTCTATCACAAATAGCTCTAGCCTAGCTTCATTTAATAAACACTCACTTCATTTTAGAAAACTATTTTCTATTAAAAACGAGACAAAATTTTAAAAAGATAATGCAATAGTCTATATCTTTTTATTTTTTGTTTGCAAACATCATTTGGATGTTCTGTAAACGTATATCTGGAAGCGCTTCTGTTATATACTATTTTTATACTATTTATATACTTATTCTATTTTTGCATAATTGTATTACAAATGAAACGTCATAAAAAACATTAAAATAGCTTCCGAAAGCAGGGGTTCCCAAACTCCTTCTATGACCGACCCCTGTTAAATGAACACTTTTCTTCGGAAACCTATTCCCAATTTTCTCCATAATATACTACATGCAATTCAATTTTAATGCTAATAATTGGATTAAACACTTAAAGACAACAGTTTCTTTCAGAATATGTACAGAAAGTTTTAAGAAAATTATTATACTTATCGCATTCCTTATGAAATTTTCTTCTTCAATTTTACAAGTATAAGCAAGATTTCAGAAATATAGATTGCTATTGCACAACAGCTTGATTTCAATTAATGTAATAGTTTGTAGTTGGTCGCTTATTGACGATCACGTATTTCGGGAATAATATTAACTATTTGTAAGGATAATCTTTTTAACATTATATCAGTTATTTAAAATAAGTATCATTTCTTAGCAAAATTTAATTTTCTAAGTTAATTACGTGAACCATGCATTACTCATTAAGTTTCATCAACGTTATATATATGAACTGAATATAGCTAAATAATGTTGCATTTTCAAAAGTAACAGTGAAGAATTAAAGAAACAAAAGACTTTATTGTAAAAAACGTAATAACATTATAATAGTTCAATACCAAGTTGAAGTTTTAATGATACTTTCCACTCTTTAAGTATATTTATAAAAAAAAGTATATTCATAAAAAAATTAAGTATTTGACATGTTAATAAAGGAATTCCTACGTAATTTTTCCGGTTTACATTTATTAGTTTCCCTAGGTCCTATTTCAGCATGTACACACAGCTAAAATAATCCTCCAAAATAAAATTTTTAAAAAGGAGAACAGGGTACCATTCATTTTAATCAAATCCTTATTTACAAATGGAGCTACTAGGACGTTTAATTATTTTAGTATTCATCCAGGACTTTGATTCGGAAAATGTCTACCAGAAGAATCGACAGACCTTTGTGCAGGACTTATTGATTTCAATGTATTTCAAGTTTAAGATATGCAATCAAACAAACTTTTTGACTGTGCTCATCATAGTTATTTTGGATTACAAAAAGCATATCGGATGGCGGTGTGGATGTAAGAATGTTTGGAAGTTTTCTTCTCTCTATTGATTGGAATTTCAATATAGAATGATTTCTTCTCAAACATAAAATTGAAATAGGGTGTGTTTAGATAACAACGAAGCTTCAAACATAAAAATAAATCAATCATAAGACAACAGAATGAAACATTCGAAAATGTATATATATATATCCCCTTCTCTCTCCCTTCTAGAAGTATAGCATTGTACCTATAATAATTGTCTTTATAAGCGTATCCTTAAACTTTTAACGGGAAAACTTTAGAAGGGAATATATTTCATTTCCCTCAATAATTAAATTACGAAAAAAATCAGGTATCAGAATATCAAACTTCAGAATATTAACTTCATTGAATACAGTAAAATAATATAGCACTTAGAAACTTCATTCATCAGGGAGGAAAAGCCGTATGCAATTCAAAATAGCGAAAAAAAATACTCTCTCTTTGCCATTATTTTCAACCAAGATAATATGGTCAGCGTAGTTCAAATTTAGGAAACCTGATAATTTCGACTTCAGAAGCTTTTGATTCTTCTTCCTGTCTAAAATCCATACACTATTATTCGTTGAAACTGATCCAGAGCTTCTGTTACCAATTCGCGTGGAGTGAGTGAGTGAGAGATTATTAACGTCGCACTGTTCAGCTACACGAGGGTTTTGGGGGACGGACCTCGTCATTTTAAACTATGATCAAGTAACGAGGACGACACCCAGGCTGGCACCCTCCTCTCCTAACTACCACACCAACGGGAGGACGTCTGAGCTCTCGCATCGCTCCCCTACACGGCGGGTCTTCAGTGGTACTGGGCTCGAACTCACGACACGCCAACCACAAGTCCGATACCTTGCCCCTTGGCTACCACAGCCACAAATTTGCGTGGAGAAAAAGAAGCTTACGACAATTATTAAATAAAAAAGTTATTAATGGACTCTCTAGAACACTCCCACTAGAAGGAATTCGCGTAGATAAAGTCTCTGCCTTATCGCAGACAATGCCCAAGCAGATTCTGAGTTCCACTGACTTATTCGACCACAGTCTCATAGGTCCCTTATATAGCCTTACGGAAATTTCCACAAGTATCGATTCCAGAGACTTCTCGAGAGTTCCTTGGAGCTAAAATTTGTCCCTGAAGGTAATCCTACTCGTATCTTCTAGGATTGTTTTTTTTTTCAATTCCATGCTAAAAAGGGAACTTTTCCTGTATAAAACTCAGTTTTCTCCAAGAAGAGTGTTACATGGCGCGTTTCCCTTCTATGAGACAGAAGCATTACTAAAACTATATTTCAAAGTTTTTGGAGTCTAGTGAGTAAGATTAGAAATATATAGAAAAAGAAAATAGATAAAAAATTTGTTTGAATGTATTGTTTTAGCCACTCAATACTTTTCCAATACTATTGCTCTATAATCTGTACTGGTTAGATTTTGATTGGGAACTCTACTCGCGTATAAGGATCAAATCTTTGACTTGTGTTTCTCTAAAATGTTAAAAATGGTGAAAAATAAAGTATAATTTTTAAAAAGTGGACAGTTATATCTTCAATAGAAGCAATATTCTCCAAATTAATCAGCAATGAAATGTTAAAAGAATTGAAATAAATAAACGATTCATATGGTTTAGATAGAAAGTTTAAAGATGGAGATGAAAAATGGTGAAAATGTGCGACCCTTCCAATAACTGAGAGAACATGTAAATATCTTTAAACTAGCAAAATTTCCTATTTTCCTATTCTTCCCCCTTGGACCAAGCAAGAAAAATAAATCTACATTAAGAAGAGAAAAGAAGCGTGATAAAAAAAATTACAATTTTCAAAAATCCATTTAATTTCCCATTTTATTCCCTCTGATGGCTTTATGGTAAAATTGTATTTGGTTAAGAAATCGTACTCTTATTGGGGGATGAAAACAATAACCTATAGATATCGTTACATAATACATCAGGTTGATTTCCGAAGTCTTATACATATATCGCGTTAAAAGCATAAGACTTAAATTTAAATTACCGATGTGTTGCACTATTTATTTTCATAGCTAATTGTTGAATTAACCTTTAATATAACAAAGATTTAAATTTACCAGAGAGCAATCAAAAAATGTTTTATGAAGGGGGGGGGATAATACCCCCCCTCTTTATTAGTATAAAAAATTTTACTATCTTTCTTAAGGCTACAGATGCCTTAAAACATCAATGTCTTAAAGACCGTGAAATGTTTTTGCAGTAAAAAAATTGGTTATTCTTTTTCGCAAAATCCTTTTTAAAAATTCATGCACTTCGAATTAGATGTATCAGAAAAAAAGACCAAAGCTTCACGTAAATGTGACATTGAATATTCAAGAGCATTTGGTAATTCGTGTGTCGTTACATACGGGCCCAGAGTTCATTAACATGGCTTCTTCTTTTTCAAATCGATCGCAAAAAGAACGGATTTATCAAAGAAATTGTTAATGAAAGACTGCAGAATATATGGCCATAATTAACCTTTTTTGTGTAGGAAATATTTTTCCTGATTAATACGTAACCACCCCATTATTTTGGTCGGGAAAAATCCTTTTTTTTTTCGGTGTCCTGGAGCGACCTTTCTACGAACCAAAATCTGGGAGTGCAGTTTTCTTTTCCGGCCGCCGGCAGTTGTTTGGACAACGTGACGTCATCGTTTCCAGGGCAACACCCAGCCCGATCACCTCGCGTTGGCCCCAGACAGAGATTTCATTTCCACTCCGCATTCGAGTCAGGATGTTCCAGCCGCAGCCAGCAGCCACTCAGCGGCGGCACCGGCGCTTGCCTTCCGGCACCGTCGTGTCCTACGCGGAAGTGAAGAGCTACCTATCCAAGCGCGAAATTCCGCAACTCTTCGAGAGCCTGATGGCCGGACTCATGTACCACCGTCCGGAAAACCACATCGGATACTTGCAGACGTGCCTTGACGAAGTGAAATCCAACTCCGAGACCAAAGTGCACTGGAGCACCTTCGTGAACAAGAAGCGCAAATCCAAGGAAATCCTGCCCCCGCTGACACCCAAGAAACAGGACTCCTTCTCGTCGTCCTGGTCTGACAATTCCAGACAGAGTACCCCATTGCCGCCTATAAGCGCCAGGACGAGGACCAGGACATCCCCGGATCAGCAAGATCTGAGGAACACTTATATTCTGTATCACAACCCTCCGCCCATTTTGGCCAAGCCGAAAGTGCCGGTGGTGTCTATTTTGGGAGGTCTGGGAGCCAGGATTGACGAGCTTTGCGAGAAAGTGGTGGGTCGTCTGAGGGGGGTGGTCCACATTTCCACTTGTTCCATGCTGAAGACCCGAATGACTATCGAGGGTTTCTATAGAGTGACGTCTGTACCAGCCTGTGCAGTGGTGGATTCCGTCCTTCAGGCCATGTCCATGGTACAGAGTGCGAATGCTCTGTTGGGTATGTACTTTAAAGTATTTCATTTGCTTTAAAATTCTTCGTAAAAAGTATATATGTACCTGATACGTTTTTTTGGCATAAATTGATCAACAGTTCTTTAAAAGTAAAAAATAACAATATAACGCTCATACGGAAAAGAAAGAAAAAAACACGACTCTTAAGAAACACCTTTTCAAAATCTATTACGGGAAATTTTCCACTTTAGTAATATTTACAAATCAAGAATTAAAATTTTCATCGCTTTATTCACTTTATCAAACTAAAGCAAAATGATATTTATTTTTACTAATGTAGAGCAATCTAAAAATTTCATGACGTTAGTATTAAATTTTGTTCTAATGGGAGACATCTCATTTAATTAACATTAAGCCTTTGTTACCCCCTGCATCAAACTTTTTTTCTAGAGAAATATTCTTTTAAAATCAATTTAAATAAGCTCTTTTTTAAAAAAAAAAATTCAGAATGTAAAAACAGGATTTAGAAATATAAATCCTTTGTTATACATTATGCATAGCAAAAAATCCAGCCATACTCCCTTCCCCTCCCTCCCATCGCTAAACTGTTATCTATTATTTATTTTGAATTTTCCTTTCACTCATGAAAATACCTCTTTTTTCGTACGTTTACATGTTTTTTGTTTTGTTTTTCATATATTCAATTCACATATTCGTGATTATTTTTGTTCTGTTACTTTATTTTTTTAGACTAAGAAAAGTGCATTGTTAAGTCTGGATTATGTCTTGATTAATTAAAAGTCTGGATTATGTCCTGAAAAAAATAATATGTTTGCCTTTAATTACACACAACTTCTTGAATTGTTATCTTTGTATAGAAAAAAAGAGTGTGTTGATGAGATTTTATTGTATATAAAAACCAAGTCAGCGAACATCTTTTACAATCCATTTAAAAGATATGTTCAAGTCTTATATTTGCTTTACATTTAATAAATCACTTTTTTTTACTCACTAACACTTTAACAGATTTGGGATACAAATATGAGATTTCACGGAATTTAAGCATATTTCAACATCATAAAAATCGCTTTTCTTATGAGATCGTTGTATTATGCTCATGAGTCACAATAGCTCAATCATCAGGTTTCATGAGCGGTGAAGTCGAAATGGGTTTCGAAATCTTATTTAACAAAATATCCCTCGATAGAAATATATATAACAGGCATAACATAAAATGCTTATTCGATACTTTAAATGCTTGGCAGCATTAGAGTATCGGACCTGTAAATTGAAAAGCAGAGTCAAAAACGATTTCACGAGTGCTTAATATATTCATTGTCTCTTTCAAATCGGGTCTTGGAGTTTTAGTCTAGCGGCGCAGCGTGAGGACTGTGGGAGACACACGTTATCTTTTTGAACCACAGTCAAATGACGAAGACAACTTCTGAAGTGAACCCCATTGCGACAGTTAATTGGAAAACGATCTATTATTCTTTAGTGGAACCCAGACCATCGTAGGCCAAGGATTTCGTTGTTGGGGGTAACGGATTGCCATGGCTTTGGTATACTTAGAAAACCCAGTTTGTTATTATTTGCGCTTTCATTTTATTCTCAACTCATTTTGATCTTCTCGAAGACCCGTACTTCAAATGAAGATGGGTTTTGACAACTCATTGCAGCTGACGTTTTGCTTTTGAAGCGCGATGCTAATAAACAATCCATCCATCACAACTCATCGAGGTTTCTTGGCAAATAAAGGAAAGATTATTTTTATGCAGAATTTCTATTCGTTAGTTGCGCATTCACTTTTTTTAAAAAACTGTTAGGGTACAATGTATTGTACCTATAAATTGTCGTATAAAACCAGTTTTCAAATTATGTTGTATAACAATATACATATTTAAACCCGTGAAAAGACTTATTAATATTTTCTTTTGTATAGAATTTACTCATATATTTTAATTTATTTTATCATACAAGGGGTGATCAAATGAAAAGGTACGAAACGACACGGTGGGTACAAATATAGACTTTATTCAAAATATACACCATAGGCCTGAGCACAACGATCCCACTGATGAACAAGCCGCAGGATTCCTTGTTCCCAGAATTCCTGTGGCTGTGACGAGACCCAGTCCTTCACAGTGTCCTTGAGTACGTCGTCCGAGTTGAAGCGCTTTCCTTTCAGGTGTTTCTTCAGTGGACCAAACACATGGAAATCGCAGGGTGACATGTCCGGACTGTAGGACGGATGGTCCAACGTCTCCCATTGGAACTTGTCCAGTTCCATTTGTGTGACTCTGGAGACGTGTGTACGCGCGTTATCATGGAGCAGAACCACACCCTCCGTGAGCAGCCCCGGTCTTTTGTTCTTGATGGACCTGCGTAGGCGTCGGAGTGTCTCACAGTACACATTGGATTTAATGCTTTTTCTGTGCTCGAGTAATTCTGTGCTCGCATCATTTGGACGCCGCTTTTTATAAGAGCCTTTGCTCTCTCCTGCGCATGCGGGCACCCGCGCATGATTCGATCCCAGTTAGAGTCTCCAATGGCATCCCGAGATGTCTCGCTACATTCTCCCTTGGCGGAATATGCAAATATTTAACTGTTTCATTTTTATGTCGTTTCGTACCTTTTCATTTGATCACCCCTTGTATTTTATGCATCATTTGCTTTTACTACGAGAAATGAAGTTAACTCCAATCAGAGTAGGTTGATAGGTTTATTTTACATTACGGTGAAATAATCTGATCAAAGTGAAAAAACGTCAGAGAGAGATAGATGACTTAGAGCGGCAAGTGATGCCATATCTACTTTAATTATGAAAATGCAAATTTCATTCAAAGGCAGATCCTTCTGAACAGAATCCACTCATTTCAAAATTTGCATCATCAATTTCCCGTGTAACTGCCTCCGAAGGTTCTCGGAGTGAATGCACCGCGTTTGGAGGACGACTCATACATTTCTTTGAATGATGAGTCCCCGCCTCCTTGCCCTCGGAACCTGTAGGAGTCCGGAATCAGAATTCGGGAGGAGGGGCCTCCCAACAGAAATGGGGAAGCAAAGTATGACCCAAGAACCGCGAATGTTTGCGTTCAAAAAAGGCGCGAATTCCTGTAAAAAAAATCTGTTTTGTCACAATGGTTATTTTCTAGTTGCTTGAAGAGAGATTGTTTGGATAAAATTGTGAGTCATTCGTGTAATCTGCTAAAAATGAACCACTTTTAAGACCGACCCCCCCCCCTCCCGCCTTTCTCGAATCTACGTTAGATCGAAAGTAAGCTTCCAAAACAACCCATAATGCAAAAAATCACATTATATATGTGTGTATGGATGAGGAAATATGTACCTATATTCCTACATAATTATAAAAATATAAATATTGTGATTTCTCTATCCCTTGTTCTAGTAAATCCCAACATTCGAAGTAAAAAGCAATTTCAGCTTGGAAACTTTAATATTTCAATTTGTAGGGGGCTGCCACATTTATTACGATGAGTAAGTAATAAATCAGTTGGAGGGTTGCAATTTGGACATTTTGGAAAAAGCATTTAAAAAAGGGTAACATTCAGGATGAGATAGATACAGTACATATGATAGAAGTCATTATGTATGTTTCCTATTTCTGTACAATAATCATATGTCCGTCGATCCCGTTGTTGTGTTTCATGTACGATGTGTATAACCCGTTTGAATGAGAGTAGTTGTAAAAAAATGTAAATTCGACTGATTCGTCGGAACGAAATTTGTTCCTGAATTCAGCAGACTCCATTTGTAGATCAGTATCAGTAATTGCTGATTGTTGAAATATCATGCGTTACGCCAAAATTTGCCATTCTTATATATAAAAATGTATAATATTTACATTCAAATTTATTTATTAATGTTTCACAGAGCTATCTTATCTTGGAACATTTCTTATAATTTGAAAATGCTGTACCAAAAACGTACCACGAAATCATTTTCTAGAGACATATTACGACAAGAGTATGCATTTATTCCATTTTTATAGCTGTTACCCGCGACTTAGTCCGCGTGGAATTTAACAAAAAAAGTGTTTGCTCAGTTCGCAGAGTTTACGAAAATTTAACAGTTCGTCCATGTAAAGAAATATCTATACTAAGTTTAATGACCTTCTACTTTGTGAATCGATGTTTCGTTTTTATTTACAGTCGGACTCCTATATAACGAAGTCGCTAAATCTCGAAAAAAAGTTCGTTATATGGGAAAACTTGTTGTATATAGGTTCATGCTTCAATTTTCTTGATAAACCACGAAAAACAAATTTTAAATTCATAAACAATATATACTAAAAAAAGTAACCACTCACAACTTTTTTGTAAATTAATATATATTTTTTATATATCTTATCTACCAAAGGAAAAGAAAAACTGCAAGGAAAGTTTCTTGACGCTTTATCCACTTCCTGAAGAATTAAATTTTTTGTTTGATACTCAAGCTTTTACGTTTTGATATTTTTGAACCACAAGAAATGAAGTTACCTGTACAACTGATCAACATTACAAATGAACGGTGACTAGTTCAAGCACACGATACAACTCCACTGAGTGTGAAAGGGGATATCAAAGATGTTTCCAGTGAATTGAACAATGGGGGTTAAAGGTTGCACTTCTTGGATATAATGCTCTGAATTTTATTGCTCTCCACAAGTTAGATATCTAATAAAACCAGTGCAGGTTTATGATCACCATAAAGTGTGTTAAATGAGAAAATAACTTGAAATATCCAGAAATACTTTAAAAATAAGGAGAAAAAAATTAAATCAAAAGAGAAAAAGGTTCGTTATATAGAAAATGCATTTCGCAATTGGGAGGTTATTTTACGAAGAAAATCGTGAAATGTTCTTGGTTCCAGGAAAAAGTTTGCTATATAAAAAAATTCGCAATATAGAGGTTTGTAATATGGAAGTTCGACTGAAAATATATTTTATTTCTTTGTGTTTTTTCTTTTATTTCATTTTATTTTTCTTCGTTTTCTGTTAATTTTTGATTTTCTCTATGTAGAATATTTGGTGTACGATTTCCTCTTAGGCTAAAACAACAACGATAGTGACATTCCTCGCGCGTGACCGTGTCACGTGCCCATAAGGAATTACAGTCGTTTGAATTGGAGTGAGTGAGTGAGTGAATATTAACGTCGCACTGTTCAGCTACACGAGGGCTTTTGGCGACGGTCCGCGTAATATTGAACCATGGTCAAGTAACGCGGACTACCCCTGAGCTGGCACCGCAATCTCCTAAGTACCACACCACGCCAACGGGAGGACGTTTGAGTTCTCGACAGATTGAACGTGCATCGCTCCCCTACACGGCGGGTCTTCAGTGGTACTGGGATCAAACTTATGACACTCTAGCCATGATCCGATGCCTAGACCGCTTGACTACCGCGGCCACCTTTTGAATTGGAAGGGGAAATTCAACGGTTTTATGAAAATTCGCAGCATAAATACTTTTTCTGCATCCGAATAATATACGACCTTCTTTAACGTTTCTTTACAATGACACTACTCGCAACCTAGTGCCATTGCAAAGTTTTAGGGGTTTAAATTAAAGAGTAGTAGGATGGGCACGCGCCAATCTTACGTTTGTGAGGGGGTAGCCCAGGCACAATTGTACTGTCTAAAAATTAATCAAACTAAAAAAGTTTGATCTAAGTGCTAGAAAACAATTTTTTAAGGAAATCGTTGAGACAAGAGGCTCGCGTGACAGGCAGCCTTTGTGCTATTAAGAGCGAGAGGCACCTGAAAGCGGCGGTATGCCCATGGGCCGCACGCGGTACAGGGCACTGTACATTATTTTATTTTATATATTATTTTTTTTGTTTTATGTAATATAATATATACTTCCCTATTTGAATCAGATAGTTTTCACCATTTCATTGGTTTTAATTTTGTTTTTGTGGAAACCTAATTTTTTCTATAATAAAAATAGCTTTAGTTACTCCTTATAACATCATCAATCTGCCAATGAAAGTCCCGCCAAAATCGGTCCAGCCGTTTCAAAGAGAGAGAGAGAGAGAGACTAGCCGGAACAAACAGACAGACAGACAAACATTTTAAAAATTGATTTTTTGATATAAGTACCGTATATACTTTTAAGTGCGTTTAGTAAAACGCTCTTAATTTGAAATTACAAACAGACACTTCTATTTTATTTATGTGTATAGATTTCTTTGTTTCGTATAAAATTATTTTAAATGTCGAGGAAATCTCTAGCGAGCACTTACCTAAGTGCTCGCAACAAGGATTAGTGCCGTAAATATCAGTGCGCTGAGTGGCATGATAAATTCATCTCGTACTCAAGTAGTTCAGTATGAAATGAGGTTCGAATGAAAACATACGTTTTCGAATGTAAATCTATTTTTATTATGAGTAAAAGAGAGTTTAAAGCTGAAAGTAAATAAGAAACAGGAAATACTCACGCTTTTGTTAGGTTTTAAATTAATCGAAAGTCTTCGAAAATCTTTCGAATGACTAGTAAAAAAAAATTTCCTCTTAAATTTAACATTCGTATTTAAAAAACAATAACAAGAAAGCTTAAAAAATAAGTACAAGCAAACTAAAGATATAATTTAATTTTTTTTTTTTTTCATTATAATTTCAGTACAATTTGTAAGATAAGTTTTATTTTTTAACTTCAATAATGGAGACACTCTCATGGGAAAAGGACCATGAATTTTTTTTTTAAAGTTATATATTCACAACTTGATAGAGTTAGCGAAAGTAAGCTGAACTTGAAGTTATAAAGAAAACTTTACAAAATTGAAAAAACGTAAAAAATATCGCGAGAGGAAATGGATTAATTATTTATTAACGTAGCACTCAGAAAATACATGAGAAATTTTGAAAGAGGAACTCATAATTTTGAGCTACTGTAAAGCAACGAGAACGATACCTGAACTGACACTTTACACTCTAAATTTCCACACCATGTCAGTGTGAGGATTTTGTATCTCGATAGCTTTAACATGTATCGGTCCCTTTCTGGGACGAATATAAGTCAAGAATCCAGTGCTCGACAGAAACAATGACAGTTATGAGTTCGTGATCCCTCCAACCGTTCTCGCGAATTGGAAATAAATTCAGATTCACATTGAAATTCTGCTCTACTAGAGGGAAACGATATTTTCATTGAAAGGGGAAACCGCAATTCGCTGCATTAATTTCTCTCTATATCTGAAAGGCCGTTATATTGCAGAAGAAAATCCATTTCATTCCCCCGCTTAGCTTATTTACCAAATGAACGCTAGAGAAAGTAAAGCCAGAGCAACAAAATAAAAATGAGATCCCAAGTGTTTCAAAGAAAGTTTTAGTATAATATTATATAATTTATAATTTGTTATTATTAATAGTTATTAGAAAAATTAAAAAGTTACTAACTATGAAAATAAGAGCAGATCATGTTTTCGAGTAATATGCTGTTATATTTGCATAATTTGCTGATAAAGTAGTATGAAACTCGTTTTGAGATATTTTTCATGCAAGAGTTAAAAAATGCGTGTAGCATAGTTGTATTTCATTATTGGCACGAAATAACAGGTGCAAAAGGACGAGCAGGAAATGCTGGTAGGGAGGGAAACAAGATCTGACCTAGTGATCTAACAAAGACGCTAGAGAAAACTGTTCCGGCAGAAACCATGCTTAGAAAAAAGGATAACAATCCCGATTTAAAACTGTGACAGCACGTAAAAAAAATTATCAATGTTTATGTATAAAAATAAGGAAATATCGAGTGAGTGCGTAAAGCAGTATTCATTTCTCTGCACCAGCGACAAGTTTAAGAAGCAACTGTTTATTGATTATTGAGAATAAATTTATCCCATGTAATGTAGATAATTTCTCATTAATTTTATTAAACAAGATTTCTGAAGGACTTGATACTTTTAATATTTTTAAACCTAAATTGTACTACTCTTTTGAACTTTTATAGTCTGTGCATCTTACTAATATTATTCTTTTTTTAGATGTTTTTAGTATGTTTCTTTCTCATGTTTTCGTGTGTTGTTCTGTTTTTAACATTTTTTTCTTAATGCGTGTTTATTTATTTATTTTTTTTACTGATTGTTTATCCCTTAATTATGTTTAATAATATTTTTATGTTTCTTGCTCTCCTTCTGTTCATATTGAGTCATGTGTCTAGAGATATTTTTTCCTGTAGTATACACTTTCTTTGAATAAACAAATTTATATTAAAATTTAAAATACCACAAAAAATAATCTAAACAAACAAAAAAGATCAAATTGTTGAAATAACTCAAATTTAATTGAAATGCGAATGTTTCATTCATTCGTGGTAAAATTGCATGCATTTTATTGATAAAATACACATTAAAAGGTTTTTAAAATAATAACTAAATTGGTTTTATGCTCTTTGAAGCAAGATTACTTTAATATTTACATGTAACGAATATCAATGTTAATAGATAAATTTTAGAATGTATATAAATTACAAAATAACCTTGCGTTCTCTCTCCCTCCACATTTAAAAATCAATAGTCTTTGAACACATGCCATGTTGATATATATTTCATTATATTCACATTTCAAACATAAATGCACAATCCAATATCGTTTCAAAAATATAGCTTTCAATTAATACCAAATGTTCTGTTTATATATATTAGGTGTGAGAATTTTATATATATATATATATATATATATATATGTAATCAAAACGAATATCAGAAATTTACAAAAATAAATTAGTCTCTAAAAGACATCTTCATGAAACAATCGGAAGGAAAACTTAACTTAAGAGATTTCATTGAGCAATATGGAGTTATGTTAATAAAAAAAAAAGAAAGAAAGAAATTGTAAACTAAATCATCTGCGGTTTGAAAAATTTAATTTTTTGAACTTATAAAATGTATTTTTTTAAAAACATTGAGGCTTTTTAAAAGTTTTTAAAAAAATTTAATCTGGCCATTAAATTGTGTGTTTTCGGTACAGTGACGCTTAACTATATGCCAAAATTAGAATATAATTCAGAAGAATCATCCGTTAAATGGCTTTGGTTTGAGGAGCTCGAGGCGTTTTGTATTCTTCCGTGCTTCCTATCCTATAGCAATAAAAAATAGCCAAACAATATTTACCTTTTTTTTTTTAAAAAAAAAGAAAGCACCGATTTAAAATCAGAACTATTGTAAGCATTAAAAAAATTATTTTACTAAGAAAAATTGTTGCAAGAGCTGTTAAATTTTCGCCATTTGGATCTTTTGCATATCATTCGATACATTCATGCTACAGTTGCACTAAGTTTCACTGAAGCTTCTATCTCGTGCAAATTTGTACGTACTCGTATTTGACAATTTTGATTATTTTACGTTAATGATTAATATTCGAAGCTCTACATAAAAACGAATTTTTATATGTATCAGAGATATGTTTTTCACATTTAATATTATGATCGAATCACTTGTGGCTCCATTTTTATAAAAAAAGTTACATTTGATACGTTTGTACCTACTTTGTACTGTTATTGACGTCGAATGCGAAGAACATTTAAAAAAAGAGAAATTTCAGATGCCTTAAATTAAGGTGTTGCGCCAGTGCGTATTGAACATTTTAAAGCACTGTAACGAATGCATTGAATTTTTTTTCAAATAAGTATTCACAGTTTCATTCGATACGATTGCCCCGTAATCCGGCGTACAACGCGCCTTTTCCAACACAAAGAAATAAAGACAGAAGTGTACGGGTGCGCGTGAAAGGCCGCGTGACCATGAAAATGAGAGCAAAAAAAGATGTGAGCAGAGTAAAAATTAGGTTTCTACATGTTTCGAAACAGTTTATTGAAAAGAAATGACACACCTTATGCACTTTAAAAATTGCAGTTCTAAAAGAATATTTGTTCAAAAATCTGGAATAATACCTCGGATAAATCACTTCAAAACATAAGAGCACTGCTGTGTACATTCCAAGTTTCTTCGTAAAAAAGTGGGTGTGCATTATACTGCGAATAGACCTAAAAATTAAAAAATGCACCTTGAAAGTGTAGGTGTACATTATACGCCATATTTTATGGTAGATATTTATATTAGGTTCACTTTACATAATGGAAGTGTATGCGTATATCTATATTGCACCGCTTCTTATTTTTAATTACTAATCAATACCGACACTTTCAGATGTGATAATCTGTTTCTCCTTGATGATATTATATTTTTTACATCCAATCCATTCATTTTCTTAGAAATATGGAAATACGCACTTATGATTGGAGAGTTAATCGAAAATTGTAATGCTATTATATATAATTATATGTTAAATAATTGATTATAAATTTCTATCAAGTGCTCGAAACTAATGATCTTGGCAATCTTTTAATAATAATATTTACCCAAGTATCCTAAATATTTAATTAATCCATTAAGCCGCGAACAGAAGTTCATTTAAAAACTTGGCTCCACTTCAGTTATTCAAGGTTAATTGTCTTAGTACCGATGAATGGATGAGCTCAGAAATATTTTGGCAACGTAGAAAAGAACATTTCACTTACCGAAGCGATTGATCTCAATCATGTGGAGTAGAACAGCAGAGCGGTGTCACATTCGCTACTTCCGCCCTCATAATCCGTCCATGACGGATGTTCGAATCCGTGAATATTCACATGTGACTTCAACACTAGTACAATCCTAAGCAGACTGTCAGCTGTCATACATGAACATTTCATTTTATTATTGTTTTATTTTCTTAAAGAATTCATTAACCATACGTGTTTCTGTAATTTTACGTCATCAGTTCTTTTTAAATTATTTAACTGTTCGCTGAGGTGGGTATAAAATGCAATAATAATCGATCCACTCCATTTATAACGACGTAACCTTGTTTTATTCCAGTGCTCTTCAAAATGTGGGGCGACTCCCCCCCCCCCTTGCGGACATGATAACCCTATGTGGGGGGTGAGCATATTAAAAAGCCTAAAATAAAAGATTTATATAAAATATGTATTAATTTACTCAAAGGAAGCAAAACCAAATACATTATGACGTAATAAAAAATTAAATACACATTTACACTGATATAATATAAATGTGTCAGTACTGCACAATGTTTTTGATAGCTAATTTATTAATACTGAATTAAAAACATGTTGAATAATTTCTAGTGCCACCCTTGGGCTTGTCATATACAAAATTTAACACTTATCTTGATAATTTGTATGGTTTATAGTTAAAGCTGTATTGTAGCTTTAGCTTCAAAGTACATTTTTATTGCATTCAATTAATTGTTACTGTATGGGGGCGATGAAAACTATGATTGATAATTGCCTCACAAATTCTGAAAGTTTGAGAAGCACTGTTTTACTCGCTTTAGCTTTAGTTATTTAAAATTTTACAATTTTTTTTGAAATTTAGAATGAAGTATATATACACAATTTAACTACTTAACTCTTGGCCAGTAAATTCGTGTTAAAGGATATTGCAAAAAAAATTATATGTTCATTAAAATTAAGTTTATTAGAGTACATTTTATTTACATAGATCTATACAATATATATCCATGTATTTGATAAAAAACGAATTAATCAAAAACATTAAAAAACCCCAAAGATGTAAAATCGTCTCTAATTCCTCGTGCTTGGTCGTGTCGTCATTCATTTTCACTCTGGTTCAAACTTACTCCGTTCAAACATTTATGTAATTTATTCTTTCTTTTTTCTAAATTACTGTGGATGTAGTTATCAGTGCCAAAATCTTTACAGATTTCCATCTTCTTCCTCTGTTTTTTATCAACAGCCTTAAGAAGCTCCTTCTTCCTTTTAGGCAAAATAGCAATTTACTTTCCACCCGAGCTCTTTGCCTTTGTGCTCGCAAAAAAATTCTTCTCAAATAGGAAATAAAAATTCTTCTAAAATGCGGGGGAGGGGGGGGGGGACGCGAACCAAACTCACTGATTTTTACTGACACTGCGATGTACTCGTCAAGGGATTCCAAAACCAATTGAAAAAAGATGAGATGGGATGTGTGGGGGTGAATGTAGCTTAGATAAACAAATTGGTTCGTGTCACATGCTATTTTAAGAGTACTTCAAATCCAAGTTAACCTCCTTTCTACGAAACATGTGAAACCACATCTCTTTCATTTCGTATTCCTCTTAAATCTCGCCAGCACGTTTGATATTTTCCGTATTTTGTTCATTCCCAGAAGGAAAATCTTTTCATGTTAAGAGATAAAAATGCATGGAAATACATTGTAGCTTGTAGAGACAGTTGTATTACTTCGTGTTAATTAATATTTCGTTTTAAGCGTTTTCGCTTTAAACGCATTTCACGGTATTAAGTAAAAAATGATTAATTGTTTAGAAAATTATACCTTGGGACCTTAGGAGTTAAACATTTAAACACACGTTTTCTTCTATATTTATGTTCATTATCTCTCCAAAGTAAATTTCTATAAAATACCGCAAAGAGAATGAAAATGACGACGATTGTTGCCAAAAGAAATAATCAAAATAGAATAGTTAACTTTGGTGCTCACTTTCATAATTAATTCGCAGTAACAATTCTGTTCAGTGCCTACAATTTCATATCAGATACCAAGAATTCAAAGGATCAGCACAAAATAAATCAAAAAAGCTGCTGCAAGTTCGACTGAGGTTTCAGATCCTCGCCGATCGAGGTGTGGAAGAACTAACTCCCTTGGGAGTCTTGTTCACTATTTGAACTTCGTTGAAAATGACAACTCCACAGGCACGAGCAGAAGAAAGAGAAAAATAAACTTATTTTCGTTTCCTTCTTTTTTTAAACGTAGTAAATATTCTCAAAGTTTTTATTGAAAATATGCAATCGCATGAGAAATAGTTAAAATGAAGAAAAAGCTTTCAAAGGTCTTTAAGGAAAAAAATGAGTAGATTAAAAACGTTTTCATATTTTAGTGCAATAAATATTAGGTCTACCGAAAAGTTCTGTCCGTTCCAGTTACAATCAGTTTCAACAAGTATGCGCATATTCATTTGACGCATATTAAGCCCTCTTTTTTTCACTGAATGCTTACATACTGACCTAGGAAATGAACTAAAACATAGATGGTTCATGTTCGTATTAAGTGAGATGTGATAGCTTACCCACAGCTGTTGATAAAGTTCATTTACGCCACTGTATTTTATACGAATTCCAAAATGGAAGAAATGCTACGGAAGCGTGTAGAAATTTATTGAAAATGGTTGGTGAAGGTACAGTTTCTAACATGCAGAGGATGGTTCGAAAAATTTCAAGTAGGTGATTTTGAACTTTCTGATAAGCCAACGCTCTGGGCGACCATCTTTGATTGACGATGATCCTGTCAAGATCATATTAGAGCAAAATCCTTTTTGACAACATCAGAGATTGCGGATAGGCTTTTGAGAGCGGATAGCTCAACAAACCATTTCGGATCATATTCGGAAAATAGGGTTTGTGTGGAAGTATTCGAGATGGGTGCCACATAATTTAAGTGAGAAGAATTTGAATGATCAAATCATCATATGCACATGTCTGCTTGCACCCAACAAAATCAAACCCTTCTACAGTATCATAACTGGGGATGAAAAATGGATTACCTATGAAAACATCATAAGGAAAAGAGCATATTGTGAACCGGGAAAACCTGCCTCATCCACCTCTAAGCCGAAGTTGAGCCTGAACAAGAGAATGTTGTGTATAGGGTGGGACATTCGAGGACCAATACATTTTGAGCTGTTGAAACCAAACGAAAGGCTAAATTTGGAGAGGTACCGTCAGCAATAGGATAAATTAAAAGCAGCACTCCAAGAAAAGAGGCCGGTGATGTTCAATAGGAAGGACATCATATTGCTTCATCACAAAGCCAGGCCGCATGCTGCTTTGGGGACTCGTCAGAAAGTCGCAGAGCTAGACTAGGAAATTCTGTCGCATCTACTATACTCCCCAGAACTAGAAATTTCCGATTATCACTTGTTTTTGTCCTTACACATTTTTTGCAGGGGAAAATTCAAGAACGAAGAAGATATCAGACAGGCACTGGTTCAAATTTTGGCCTCTAGAGATAAGGCATTGTTTAAAAAAGGGATATACACAAATTGCTCTCGCTCTGGCAATAAGTTATAAATAATGGTGGCAATTATATTATTCAATAAAGTTTATTTAAGGTATGAAAAATTTATTCTTTTGTTTTATTCTAGAAACGGACAGAACTTTCCGGTAGACTTAATATATTGGACTGAATTCGACAGAAATAATTAAAAACTTCAGAATACATGACATAACCTGGAGGAAATCAAGAAAACATAATGATGATGCTAGTTAAAATTATATAAGTACGTTATTTAATAAGAATGATCGGAATGCCTTCTATTCATCTGACTTCAAGATCATTCGATGAATTATATAACTGAACTCAGTGGCGCAAACTGAGGGCCAAGGCCTGCTGTACCTGTCTCAGCTTTCGTGTCCTTAGGCGCTAGGGTGCATGTGCAGATGTTTCGGTCAAGTAGTCAGTCTGACGTGAAACTCCCCCCCCCCCCAGTGTTCAGTTCCCAAGCAAGTTTATCATACAGCTACGAATAGTTATTTAAGCGTTGTCAAAGATGTTTTACAGCTTTATCATTATTTGATGCGAATGTAGGAAGATTCCGCAATCTCGCTTGGTTTCAAACTAGGATCTGTTGATTGTATTAAATATTGGTATTGTGATCTGGATCTTTGTGCACAATCTCACACTGTAACCATTCAATTTTCTTAGTTTGATCTCCAGTAGCTAATATTTACTACATGCAGAGACAAAATCTCTTAAACCTTAACATTACTCAATGAGATACAGTTCATCGAATTATTGCTTTTTTACGTTTGATTCGACGCATATGAATTATCTCAGTAAAAAATTATCGTATTAGACCGAATATAACCAATTTTTTAAAATAATAATCATTACCCCTTTAAAAAAGTAGATTTGCTCTAAAATTAAGTGAAACGCAATAGAATTTTCAATGAAAGAAAAATCTAACTGTAGAAAGAAAATACTATGTAATTTATTTCTGAAATATTTATTAATAATTTTTTTATTTACTTACAAGGGAAGGGCACGACCAAGGAAACTCATTTGGGGACGGGATTTTGTGTAATAATAGTGGTCCTTTAAGGTGTTCAACCCTCAATGTATTAGCGCCGAATGACCAGTCAATTCGGAGAAAATAGCCTTCGAAACTTATACTTCGCTTTTATACAATTAAGTTTTCGCTAACGTCGGAGATGCAATGGCGTAGGAGGTAGCGTATCTAAATACCACACAATCTTTTTTTTTTTAAAATTCATTTAATTATTTTTGCAATTTAATAAACTTATTTAAAAAAGACTAATTAAATGTTTTATATAAATATAAAATAATTAAACTAAAAATATGTAATATAAGATGTACATTATTTTTATTATACTAATTATAAATAACTAATATATATATAATATGTTTTATATGTTATTATACCATTATATATAATATGTTTCATATATTATAACATTATATATAATACTTAATAAATAATATATTGTATTTCATATTATAAAACTATTTGTCACTAATTTTCATATAAAATATTGTTTAATCTTTACTATAATATATTTTTAATAAATATTATTTATTAATAATATTAAAAAATATGTTTAAAAAATATAATATAAATATTTAGAAAAATTACAGTAAATTTATTTTACTCCTTAAAATACAAAATAATTATATAAAATGGCATTTAATATATTCAATAAACCTTTTTTAAATGAATTTATTTAATTGTAAAAATAATTAAATGAATTTAAAAAAAACCATCAAATTGATTGCGCAAATCGAACCCTATCCGCTTGTGTAGAAAGCAGCTACGTTACACTTACGCCACTGCGTTGCTGGAGATAATTAAAATTTGATTGCATAAAAGGTTAGTATAAATTTCGAAGGCTCTTTTCTCCGAATTGACTGGCTATTCGGCGCTATTACTTCGAGGGATGAACACCCTAAAAGAGTACTACTATTACACAAAGTCTCGTCCTCGTATGAAATTTCTTAGTCGTGCCCTCCCCTTATTAGATCTAATATCTAATAATATTTAGACTGAGAGAAACTCATCATTAATATTATTCCTCGAGTTTCTATGCAATCTTTTTTTTTTCCTTTTATGATTAAAATGATTTTCTTAAAATTAATTTTCCACTTCCACTTATTTTTTTATTAATAATTTATCCTTATTAGTATAAAAGCATAGCTTACATTGGAAGATAGTTTTGAAAATTCCTTACCATTTTCAAGACCAATATTGTGTGTTACGTCTGTACATTTTTATACTATGAATGTATTTTTGATTGAACTTATCTTTATGTCAAATGCAATTACTTTTTATTATTGTTATTTTTGATTTACCAATATTTCTTTTGTTTGATATCATCAAAAGTTCTTGATCTGCCTGCATCACCGCTTTCGGGATATGCTGTCAAGAAATGGCTGAACAGCACTTTGAGGCCTCAGGCGCTAGCTCTGCATTCCTTGGCTTGCATTTCATGACAACTTTGGAGACGGTGCTTTGATTAGAAACCTCCTTCTACCTTCCAGCTTTTTCTCAATGTTTGTTTGGATCCCAAGCACTTGGCCGTATTCATTCTCGGAAAAAGTGCCCCGGGCCACTCGAGAAAACTTGGCGCGAATGAAGAAACGTTCTTTGCTCTCAACTGAAAGTCGGTTTACAAAGTTTTCTAAAAATTATATTTTTACTGTTTGATTCCGGTTTTCCAAATACGATTTTTCTCACTGCTAAAATTTCCTTTTGGATTATGTGTTGCTTCTCTTCTCCTTCACTCTCTTTCCTCCAACTAGCAGGAGAATGTCCAAAAAACTCTCAAAATGTTTCTTGAAAGTATTTTTCTTGCTACGTCTTTGCTTTTAGTTGGAAAGGGATTTGCGTGACCTTTGAAAGAAGTCAAAGGACTGGGTTGAAAAGAAGCAATGCAAATTTGGAGCTGGATTCAGTTAACGACTTTTTTCTATTGGATGGTTAATATACGTACAAATCATTACTTTACTAATTGTACTTACATTTTTAATTAATACGGAGGCAGAGATATATTTTTGAATATAATAGCGATTTTTTTAGTTTGTGGATTTTAAGAAAATATATTAGCCTCACATTTGCGGAAAGTTAAAATTTTCTCAAATAACCAAAAGATGTTCCGTGGCGAGATAGAGAAACATGTTACGAATAAATCAAAATTAAATTTTCTTAATTATTGGTAAAAATGCCATAAAAATTCTTTCTTGATATTTGATTGTTTTTAAAGTGAGATAATGGCAAAAAAATTTTTTTAACTTTACTGAAAGTAAGAGCAAATTACACGTAAAAGTAAAAAAACTTGATTTAGTACAAACGTGACTTAAACATATTTTGTGAAAATTTATGACCATTTCAATTGAAAAAGAGATCAAATGTGTGGGAAAGTCAAATGTGACCTCCATAAATGCATCTTTCGCATCTCCAACAGAAGATAGTGTTCTTCGAAATTATAATAAATTCCATTTAGCAATAGGTAAATGAATAAATATTAAATTAATTATTATAAATATTTTATTTAAATAAGGAGAAAATAATTTCTAGTATTTTATATATACTAATTTATAAAGATATTTAAATTCATAATTTTTATAACATTTCATATTATCTGTTTATTTATACCATATGTGAAACCTCCTTTATTTCAAACATTTACGTTACAAATATAAAATTCTCTAAATTAACTGAGACTATCCTAATAATAACCAGCATTTTTTACGACATATTTAGCAGCAAAAAAATTTAATTTAATTTTAAAATTTGCTTATCAGCAATTCTAATTTGAAGGTTGAATAAAACTTACAAGATGACATATTGTATTTAAAGTTTTGTAGCGTTTTTTTTCGTAAGAAGTTCATTGAGCTACGCTGTGACATTTTTTAATCTATTTTAGTTTTGTTATGATAATTAAGTAAAAATTCTTTTTAGTGATTAAATCATAGATAATTGTTCTTTTTGAACAATATACAAATTTACTTACTTCAAGAGAGTAATTTTTTCCATCATATTGCAGTAAAAACGTTTCCTTTTTCAAAATATTTCATCTAATAATTTGTCTTCAATTTCGGGTGAGCACATCTTGGTAAATCTTATCCGACTTGGCTCGTACGTAATGTGATATTCCCATAACCTTATGCTTGTTGTTTATTATCTCATTTTATCATTCAATCTTTTTATGTAAAAATGACACCAAAGTAAGAAAATGATTTTTCTATGCATATAAAAGTTTCTGTTTGAATGCCTCTGAAAAGTTCTGAAAAATAAAAAGCACACAAAAATAGCCTTATCTTTAAAAAAAAGCCACCAGTATTAAGAACTGGAGTTAAACGTAAAACTAGAAACTCGGATCATACATGTAATTAGTTTAGATCTTTTACTTGCACGTATCTTTTAATAAAATATCTCCCTCCCCACCACCACTGTCTTTTCTTTTTCGCTTGAATTAAACATCCATGGAATAATTCTCTTCCCAGAACTACAAGTGGATATTTTTGATTGAATAAATCCGCTTGTTTTATATTGAGGTACTCTTCCCGACATTCTTCTGAGATAAATCTATTATGATCACCCGGTACTACTCTCAAACAGGAAAGCGTTGTCGTTAGTAGTTACAGTTTCTTGGACTTAAAAAAAACGTTGCATGGAAAATATTACCATTAAAATGCGATACAATATGCTTCACGAATAGTTCTTTTAATTGGCACTCATTTAATGAAACACATTTCAATTTAGGAAATTTAATTCAATGATACGAATCAATTCTTGGAATGAACCGTTTCTGATTTTTAGATCCGAGAAAACTTGAAATGTGTTGTTCTCAAAAAAGAAGCAAGGTCAAAAACTGAGGGTGTGGTTTAATTTTTACATGCGGGGGGGAGGGCATATTTCAATCCCTTTTTTTTATTGTTTTATTTTCATAGGTCAGTGAGCGATGGAAAAAAAGGACAAACAACAGTTGTATGATCAGTTAGGTTTCTAAGAATGCTTTTACTTTTTCTTAGCATGTTAATGTTTATTCATCACTATCAGGAGGAGGGGTGATCTATGGAGTTACATTTCAAAAATTCTAACTCAAAGAGAATTCAAAAAGATAGTTTCATATAGTTGTAAAAGGAATTGCTTGTCGAAGCCAGTTTTATTTTTTACTTTTGCTCACTATGCTTACGAGGTGTTGTTTTAAGAGTAAAGATTTTCAGATAGGTGTGGTTGACTTTCCTGAACCTAACATGTGATACTTGAGGTCCTGTAATGACTCATGCATAAGATTCCAAAAGCATATACTTGTTAAAAAATAATAAAATAAAAAACTTGATGAAATCGTGCATATTTATAAGTTAGCACAGAAAAGTTAAATATTTCTTATCACAGCAATTCTCTGCATTTATAACTGAATTCTTTCGTGATTATTAAAGGACATTTTCATAGAAATATTACTCGTATTTTCCTTTTTTTCTTATAAATAATTGTCCATTTCTGAAAGAAAAAAATCTGTTAATCTTTAAAAATCTTCATAAAAATCTGTTAATGTACCTTTGATTCTATGAATAATTATTCAAAATAATTCCATGGCACTGGATTATTTAAGTAAAAAAAATATCGTTTTGAGGTTATATCAATAGTTTTAATCAAATTGTTTTTGATGGAGATGGTGCAGTCTAGCAACGAACGCAGAATTTTACTTTGGAGAGGTCCAGATTGCTACAGGTAACCACACTATTGTTCAAACACACATTAAGAAATAGTTTAATAAGACTCCGATTTAATTTTAATAAGGATCCGAAGAGAAATGATTTAATTTGAACCGAGAGGGATAATCCCATTTTTTGGACCCTTTTTCCTCCCGCGTACTCTATCGATGCAGATAAAAGTTATCGTTAAACATTTGGCAGTGACAATCTGTAGCTGTATTTCTACATGACAATAATGATTTGGTTACAATTTAAAGAGGTTGCATTAAAAAATTCTTTTAGCGCAGAGGGGGAATACAAATATTTTACTGATATTGCACTGAAGATAAAAATACAACATAAGGATATACTCTTAGGATTTATAAATGCTTTAGTTTTAGGTTTGCATGAGTGTCAATTCCATTGAGTTTCGTTTTTATTTTTCTTGCATTCCTTTGATTTAATATTAAAACTAGAAGTAATAAAATTTGTATCAAAAATATTTTGATACAAATTATTTTTTTAAAAAGGCATTTTCGAGAAAATTTAGTATATTTAAAGGGGTAAAAAGAAATGGACATCGGCAATCTCTATTGGATGAAGTTGAAACTGATGAAGTAAGGGAAGAACTTGATGAAATAATGATATTATTCATGATAGGGAAAGTAAACTTCAGAAAAGAGCTGAAAGAAAATTTTTCAAATGCTACCTAAAAAACTCCATTAAGAATGATATGACGCCAAAAGCATACAGCAAGAGACTCTGCGCCTTGTCAAAAAGACACACGCAAGAAAAAGTTCAACATGCTATTTGTCGATCATCAAAGGGTAATAAACTACAATAATTTGAACAAAATATGAAAGTTTTGCCTGCAAATATCATTCTCTTAATGTTAGTTAAAAGTGTCTGTAACTCGTTTCTTTTATTAAAGTTATTACACATTTGAAGCATATTAATTTAATTTAATTTTTTCTCAAATTTTCAAAGAAAAATTGAAAAGTCCTTAAAAGTAGATCAGTATAGTTTCTCTTAGTTAAATTATTCACTGAAATTATGATTTTTATCGTGTACAATAACAATAGTCATAAAAAAAATGATTGGGGTGACTCTGTCACCCCGCGTGACCACTAGCATTATATATACTATCGAGTGCGTGCCACCTTTCCAAGGTTTTAAATAATCCTATATTAAAAATACAAATGCGTAAGGAAAATCAGAGGGAAAAAAATCTTACTTTCCATTTGAGATTTTAAATATTAACCCATGACTTCATCATTTTTTGTAATAAGACTTATTACACTTATTCCTATTAACCATCCTTGATGTGGACAGAGTGATTAGTCGAGATTGAAAGATCGCATGGCCACCTTAGTTGTGTCGAACAATGTTCCGGAGGCATGTTGAACAATTGCTATTGCAAGAATAAATTAATGAAATGTACTTTTGTCCTCCACATCATGTTTCAAATTGTCACCACCCTCTACCGGTGATATTTTTTAACTAAAATTGCTTTTGTTCCTAAGAAAATCCGACTTTCTTGCGATCACTTTCATGCAAACTGCACTTTCTTTATCATCATAATTTCTTTTTTTTTTATGTTTTAAAGTTTAAATAAACTTTTGGCTCACCCCATATATACATATAGATACATACACATATAGAAAGAAATATACCTATATATATATATATATATATACCTATATATATATATATATATATTTAGAGTTATGTGTTCCAGCCATTGGCAGGCCTGCCAGCTACTTTTGGTAGTAATTTCGAATACCTGTTGCAGTACAGCCTTTCAATAAAATGTTTTCCGTCCCTTTAATGTGTTGTTGTTTCCTCCCTCTGCTCTTTGCACCACAGCTCAAAACTGTGGCATTTGCGACCTTGCATTCCTTTGTGATTATAAGTCATCTCTGTATCCCGTAGGCCCCCTACAAGCTCGTTGGTGTGATAGCGAATCCCTCTTTATATGTATATAGCTTTAATCATTAGTCATCACAAAATTATAAAGGATAGTGCGAAAAAAATATTCTTACTAAGTTAATGTTGCAATTAATGCCTAATGATGTAATCATTTGTGTTAGCTAGATACAATTGAACCAAAAATTACACTTCCGTGCATACTTTAGTGATGAAATATGCTACTTCGGTGACCCGTGGTGCGCAATAGATGAGTGTTGGAATTCCAATCCGTGGAGTTGTTCAAAGTAAATGGGGTTCTGAGAGCGATAAGTACTCATCGATCTCTAAGGCATCAGTTAAATGCGGACAACAGTGGTGAATGATTGGTAAAATCGAGAGATGTTAAACACAAATACAAGTCTCTCAAGATTTGAATATTCCTCAAAGTGTCACATGTCTAATTTGGAGATGATTTTTAAGCATAGGATCAGTAAATAGACAGGGTGATCTAGGCAACCAAGAAAAACAAATGCATCATGACCTATTATTGCCGGCTCTAAGAAACCACGAAGCGACTTTAAGAGATTTAGTTTTAGACCTTCAGGCTGCCACAGGAACCATCAATTTTATTGCTGCACAAAAGATTAATGAATTTGGACTGTATGTGGGGAAACCAATGATTTGTTTCCCGTTCTTTCAAGCTGTAAGAGGGGCCCGTTTAAACTGGTGTCATAGTCATGCTCAAGGGAGCCAAGAAGATTTGTCTCGAGTGCTACTTACTGAAGAGTTCAGATGTAATCTGAACACTGCTTCTGTTGAGTGCCTTGCCACTTGTAAGAAGCTGTGATCGCTTCACAAATGCAGCCAAGTGAAATGATCAGCGATTGGGCATGGCTACGCTAAGACGCGAAGAGACGAGAGTGTAAATAGATGGCCATGGGTTTTTGGAATAAAGAAATATACTCACAACAACGACAGTCCACTGTGTTCTTGATTGTGAGTTTTTTAATTTAAATAGAGCTGTCGATGGGCCAAAACATCTTCTAAACGTTTGATCAGCTGAAAAGAAGGAACATTTCCCTATCCATAGCCCATGAAGTATTAGTGGTATGGGAATGATTCATGGCAAATGGTCACACCGAGTCTTTCAAGAAAGTGCTATAATCTCTCGGAGACAATTAGACGAAGTATTGGAGCCCCACATTAGGCGATTTAGAGGAGCAGTTGCTACAGAGAATTTGTTAATGAAAGGCAATGCGCGTTATCATCCAGCATAAGTGGTAGTAGAATACTTGCATACAGAAAATATCACTAGATATTACTCTCTATATATGAGCCCGATTGAGCATGTGTAGAATGCTTTAGGGCTTAAATTTCAGCTCATCAAACAGGACCCTCCAGAATCTGAAAAGTGCACTTTCAGAAGAGTGGTGTGCAATTCCATAAGACTTAATTAACACTAAGGTGAAGTTCCTGAAATAAATCAAGGTGTAAGATCTGTCCGGTGGGACCATATTAAATACAAGATTTTCCCACAAGAAATGACTTTTTTCAATTCTCTACATCCCTAATTTCAATATTTTGCGAATAATCAACTGCCAGAGAAATTGTAATTTGTGTTAACTCACACTTTGATAAAAAAAAATTTCTATGAATAATTTTTCAGTAAGTGCCAGTTACATTTCACTTCTATCATTGATTTTGATGAACAGTGTACATTGCCCTGAGATATAAACTGGCAAATCACGACGACTCGGGACTGGTGAGCAGCTAATGTAGCAGGAAATGCTTTTTCCATAGATGAGCCATATACAAAAGCACCCTAAAACACTCATCGAGAGTCTATTGTAAAGAATTAGCTGAGTAGGCAGGCATGGTCGTGAAATCGTTTTTGTACAGTCGTGAGAGAGTTCTAGAACCACTAAACTCCCACCACGCAGAGGGGCTGATGCAAATTAAATCTATCTAAGCTCAGAGTCTTTGCGTTGGCGATGTGTGAAATATTGCTATCCTCATTATTTGGCAGTGGTAGGAGAGTTTTTGCAAGTAGCTTTAAAGAGTGCAACGTTAAAACAAAACAATCACTAATTTCTTTAATTAAAAAGTTTTTCTCCTTCCTAAATAATTTGATGCTAATATTAAAAAATAATATTATAGTAGAATTTATACATGATAAAAATTTAAGTGTTTAGTATATTAAAACTTTCTCTTTAAATTTCAAAGTAAACACATATTACTCTTAAGTGAACTAAAATAAAGGTTTTTTTTCTTAAATTGAATTGATACAAATGACAACTTATATTATTTTCACATTTGAGAAGAGATAGATTGCGGCGAAAATTAAATTCTAAGTTGATACTACAATTTTCTCATAAAATGAACATTTGATACAGTTATTTTCTTCAACATATTTTCGATGCGACAATTCCAAAAAAAAAATGTCTTAAATCTAAACTTTTGGTTCAAAATTTTTTGGCTTTCCTAAAATTATATAAGCAAATACAGGACAGTCAAGTTCAAGACAGTCTATTTCACTGAATATGAAAGATACATATTAAAGAGTTTTTGAAGTGATAACTTCTTTAGGCACCTTTTGCTGGAGAGTGAACTTGAATGATGCGTTTTAAGAAGCCAAGCATTACTACGTTCGAATTTGTAAAGCTCGTAACAATAAATCGGAACTTTATGTCACAATGTAAAGTCCTTCAACAAAAAACACTTGCAACAATGACAAAATATGGCGTCGAAAATCGGTTTCCAGCCAAACTGGAATTTCATGACGTTGCTCTATTGACTGTATTAATTAATTTTGTTTAAAAAATACTCGGTTATTATAGTAATTTCTTAAGGCGCGTTTTTCTGAAGAGTGAACTTGAATGAACGTCACGTTCGGGTTTGTTACGCTCATTCGGCTTTTTTCGTCATTGTTGTAAGAATGTTATTGTCACAACAATGACAAAACTTGGCGTCGAAAACCGGTTCGGTTTTCAGCCAAACTGGAATTTCATGACGTTGCTATATTGACTGTATTAATCAACTTTGTTTAAAAAATAAACAGTTTAAGACACACTGACCATCTCGTGCACAAGAGCAGAAAACGACTGAATATTTTGAAATACATTTCTGGCCGTAATTGAGGTGCTGACTCTTTTACTATTCGAAATTTCCTCACTTATTAGACCTGTTTTGGTGTATGGTTATCCGATTTACTGTTGTGCCTCTAAGACAAATCTTCAGAAACTCGAGCGAGTTCAGGTGAGCGCTGCATGTATTTAAACAGGCCTTCGTAACAGTTGTCCCAGTGACATTGTTTTTTTAGGCTGATTTGCAGCCACTCAGAGCTCGAAGAAACTCAATACTTGTGAAATATTGTAACAAACTCCTTAGTTGTATAATCCTCATAATAGAACATCAAAATTCCTAAAGAATTGGAATAACAATCAAAGATTGAGGAAAAACAGTCCCTATCGTCAGATGATTAGTGACAGTATGATTTTCTCTTCTGTGGAACGGCATCACTTGAGCTTTCATATTGACCCTTCCGAGGGCCTCCCAGGGGTGTAGAGGAGACCGGGGCAACATGACGAATGTCTTACTTCTTCCGTATTCCACTAGGTAGCAGCATCAAATGAACACTACTGGCTCTCCTTTTGGCCTTTCGTTAAACAATAGTATAGACACGCTGAAATCGCACTTTTTGTGTTAGATGTAAAGCTTTGATTGTTTTTTGATGCCACGATATAACTTTTATGCATGTGTAAATAAGCTCTGCTAAAGATACAGGTAAGATGTAACGCGTTTCTCTTTAATATTTATGAGTTAGTTGGTTTAAATACTACCTATTACCATGAATAATTGTAAATTAATTGACTTCCTTAATGGTAATGAGAACGAATATTTTTAAACAGACAGTCTAGGGCAAGATGACGATCCGAAACACGGGGCAAGATGACGAGCTCGTCATCTTGCCCCGTGTTTCGGAATTTATTAAACTAACTATTGTTGTCCATTCTATTAAATCCTGTGAACACTTCTTTGTCTGTGTGTATGTCCGAGCGACCTTGCGCTTCCATCTCTTCTGTGGCTAAGGGGTGCATCGGATCGGGAATGGTTTCGTTCGAAAGGGGGTGACCAGAGGAAGACATTTTTGCCATTCGTTAAGCTCCCCTCCCCTGAAGAGGAAGGAATGTAACAATAATTTGTTTCTTTAGAGCTACTGGCTTTTATCTGCCACCTTTTCTGATTTTTTGCGAGAAAACGAATGCTTCCTGAATTTGTAGAAAGAGCCCCACCAGGAACTGTGGGCAACTGTATTGATAAGGGCTGGAACAATGAGGGCACCTTTTTCACTTTTTTGAAGCACTTTTATCTTCATGTGAAATCAAGCAAAGAATCTCCTAATCTGTTGATTTTTGACAATCACAAAACTCCATAACTTTGCAGGCTATCATACATTGCAGAGCGAAAAACATCATCTTGGTTGGGTTGCCGTCGCACACATCACATCGTTTCCAGCCCCTTGTTGTGTCATTTTTCTACCAGTTAAAAACGCACTATAGCCAAGCATATGACAACGTTCTGGTCACTCATCCAGAACAAACTATCACAGACAAAAATATTGGTGTGGTTTTGAGCATCACTTACTTCAAATCAGCTACAGTTGGAAATACTTTTGAAAGGGTTTAAAGAATATGGGATCGCGCCTCATAATCCTCTTGTGTTTAGCGAACTTAACTATGCTGCGGTAAAGACTACTAACTATGCTGCTGTTGGCGATGAAACTGAGAATAATAGTGCTAATCCTCAGACTACGGTAATGGAAAACCAACATATAAACCCTCCAGAAAAACCAGAACTTATAGCAAATGCTGATTCCCCCGACGCACCAAAGAAGAATGTTAGTGTTTTTTTTTTATTTCAAACCATTTCCTAAAACAACATAATGTGAGAAAAAAAGAAAAAGAAAAAAACTGAGCTCTCTAGAGCATTCTTACAAGCTCACCCATCAAAGAAATGTTAGAACAAAGGGAAAAGCATAAGGAAGAACAGAAAGTTTTAAAAAAAGAGAGAGAAAATAAGCTCTTGAAGCTAAAAAAAAACTCAAACTCTTTCTGTAGGCCTAAGTCTGTAAAATACAGGCCAAACATTCCAGTTGTATCAACTTCAAAGGACGGTGTTATAAGATGTCCTGCTTATGAAGAGGAACCCTCCAAGAGAAGAATGGATCCAGTGCTGTAAATGCAAAGAGTGTTAGCATGAGGAATGTTCCAATTATAAAAATGGCATTTTTATTTGTGACTATTGTTAGATACACAACTAAACACTTAAACAATACGTTACAATGCATTACGCATAGTTTGATACTATGCAAGATGTAAAAACACAGTTATCATTTGTTTAACCATGTAACACATTCAAAAGATAAAATATGCTCAACCTTTTTCAGTGTCGCCATCTTGCCCCAAGGAAAAAGTCATCTTGCCCCAGTATTGGGGCAAGGTGACGATTTGTTAAGGTTATGAAAAAATTAAGTAATCCCTAACTTCTTTTATTCGAAAAATTAAATGGTAATGTATTTTAATTCTACAAAGGACTAGTCTAACAATTCATGTAAAATTGATTTTTCTACCCTTAAAAATAAATTAATAAGCAACAAAAAACTGTTAACATCGGAATCTTGCCCCGGTCTCCCCTACTTCCACCCGAACCTCTCAGCCCATGTCAACAAGACTTCAGATCCCCCTGAATTTCTTAGGTAACTTACCCTTGAAGTTGTTGTAACTTGACGTTCTTGTGATGATGCATTTCTTATCTATACTGATGGCAGCAGGAGTGAACACTCTCATTCGGGCAGTGGTATTTATATTTTAAGTCCCAAAACTATCCAGTCACATTAAACTGAGAAACTCTGATGGCTGCTCTGTTTTTCGTAGTGAACTCATTGCTATTGATACAGGTCTTAAAGCGGCACTTTCAATGCCTGATTCGAACTGCATCTGGATGTTATCTGACAGTCGTAGTGCCATCCAACATCTTTCTAAATGGCATAAGGTGGGTGATAACACAGGAGAGGCTATTTTGGAGAAACTAAAACGCCTTTCAACTTCTTGCGAGATCCATCTACAATGGATTCCTTCGCACATTAACATTACGGACAATAAGATTGCTCAAGTCCTAGAAAAAGAGGGAACTTGGCCCCCATTCAGAACTGCACTCCATCCGAACACGTTGAAAATGTCCAAATTCAGTCAAGACAGATATTTTTGCTTTTTATTTTATTGGATAGAGCTATCTTTTGACTTTACAAAACATACTTTATTTTGTTTCTATGCCATCTGGAGGTCAAGTTACAATCAATTTTTTTAATTTAGAAAAACCGGAAGTGAGTTTTTGATCTACCAGAAGTGGGCATTTAAATGACTCAAAATCTATCATGGCGAGTCTGATAACTCCAAATATTACGAATGTATTTCTATAAAACTTTTTGAACCTGATATTTATGTTATTTTCTAGAGAATGTACTAAATATTTTTTATTGTATGAATAATTTTTGAGTTATGGCTTGTTATTTAAATATTGGTCTCATAAAAAAATGTAACATTTCTTATAATGTTTACTCAATCAGCTCTAAAATTTTCAAATTTTAATAAAAAATTAAAATTTTAGTACATTTTCTAGATAAATGCATGCATATAATTTGTTTTAGTAATACCTTTACTAATATATGTTTAATAATTTTTTCTCTAACTGACTTGAAGTTTTTCAAAAATATTGCTAAAATTTCACTTATAATTGTGATTTTTGTAAAATTCAGGTAATTTATTTTAAATTTTGATAGTTAAATATAGTAATATTTATTGGTATTGAGTTCTAAAAGAGCATTTATAATGTTTTAGTATGCTATTTTGTTAAAAAGTACTCCGAACGTGTTCGGATACCTTAACAACAAGCAATCAACTATTCCTCCTGCTCATCATTGGTATGAAGCTAAACGCCTGGTGAAGCTAAACGCCCTCTTTCCCTTCATTGCAGCAGGCAAGAACAAACTAACTCATTTCTGGAGTGGCTACCTCCAAACTTTGAGTTTTAAAGATGGAAACAAAGTTTTTCTGACTTGTGTGAGGTGTCCTTCCCGCCAGGCATCTCCAGGACACATTCTTGACAGCCTGGGGCTTACAAAACAAGATCTGTATGAAGACCCTCAAATGGTGTTGGACCTTTTAAGAGTGAATGAGATCGTGGACCTGGTCTAGCTTGGCTAGGCATGGAGATGAGCTACAACAACAACAAAAAATAAATTCTTTTAACATTTGATTAACTTGAAATATATTATTAAAATCCCAATTACGATGTTTTACATTTTTTACAAATTTCTGTAGATTTTCTTGGATTTAAATTTAAAAAAAAGAAAGAAAGTTACAACTTTTTTATGTAGTTTGGTGTTTGTATATCTTTCTCAACGCTGCCAAGTTAGACTGAGATGGAATATTGTAAAACTTCTTTAAAAAATTTATGAGATTTCGTAATTTTGAAATTTTTTTATTTTTTTGCTTTTTTGCACGTAAAATATTTTTAAAAAAGGCACTTTTCTAATTCAAGGAGCCATAAAAATGCAACGAAAAAAATTGCTAAAATCACCAAACACCAGTAATAATTAATTGTAATAAACCTACGACAGAATTGATGAGTTGGAGGTTTATGGAGCATATGCAGAGAAGAATTTTTGATACATTACAGCTGATAGTTTTCTTTATTAAAAAAAGCGATTTACTGTGAAAAACTTAGAGAATATAAGAAAACGCTGAAATGTTTTCATTAGATAGTATTATTTAAATTTTGAATCTTTCTTTATGTAGTGAATGCAAACAAATTTCTAGGTTTTCTCTCCCATACATGATAATAATAAATAAATAACTTTATATGAAAATACTAATATTCTAATGCTTTTTATTCACCTAACTAACCCTTGAAATAACATTACAAAATTTGAAGTTATCACTTTTATCGTGTGGTCATAAACGCACACGCACTTTTATTTTTACTTAACGTACATTGATTTTTTTTATTCTAACCTTTAAAAATATTTTATTATAGCATAGTATATCATTCCATTTAAAAACGCTTCTGTCTGAATAAGCGCTGTGCTTGGACATGAAAAAGGAATTTGCAGTTTTAGAGTGCGTTAATATTAACAAACCAAAATCAACGCCATTTACTGCTCACGTAATGTATGTTTTAGAAGGCAGTAAAAATCTGTGATGAGCTCTTAAAGTACTTAATGCCTTGTTTTAATAGCAACAATTGTGATAAAGAAATGCGAATTTTTTAATGTTTTTTATTTCTAAATCGTAAAAGAGAGAGACATAAAGATAAAGGCAAATTACTACTTCCTCTTATCTCGAGTGAAAAAAATGATAGCAAATTTCTTCAAAAATAAATTTTAAGAGACTGAATATTATTTAATGTATTTATTCATAGTAAGCAAATATTGAACTTGAATATATATCGGCAGAAGTTGTATCTCTCTGAGAGTATTTGAAATATATATAAATATATATTAAAATGAATTTTAGCAAAATATTTTCTAAAAATATGCTTTAATCTTTGCATATAAAACCAGGTAACTAGATTATTAGGTTCGCGTCTAAACTTTAGGTACGAGGCATGTCCGGAAACTAGACACCGTTTACTTTTACACGCAACCACAATAATAGTATCGTTCAACCTTTGCGTATTTGTACCTCTGATTTATTGTCAGTACACACAGTGACGCTATTATAGCCAAATTGTGTTATTTTTACGTGTGTTATTGAGCGCTCAAAATGTTTAAGACGATTGCCTACCCCACTGGTTGTGAAATGCGCTCTGTAATCCGTTTTTTGAATGCAAGGAGTGTTAAGCCAGTTGAAATTCATCTCCAGCATGCAGAGGTTTATGTTGAAAATGTAAAGAGTGATGGAATGGTGAGAAAGTGGATTCGGCAATTCAATAATGGGTGCATCGATGTGTTCTGAAGCTTGGTGTGGGCGGCCTTCTGTTATTAATGATGGTTTGGTTGAAAACGTGAGCGAGAAAATTTCATGAAAACATACACGTAAGATTGCTTTCTGGTGAATTTTCACAAAGCAATGGTCCTCTTCGTTGGCGGCAGATTTCTTTCAAGAGGATGTATACAAGTTGGTGTTCCAATATGAAAAATGCCTGAACAATGGTGGTGTATATATGTAGAAAAATAATTTCCTACATGCTCTTTCCTGTAAAAATAAATTTCGTTTTGAACAAAAGATTTTTTTATGCAAGCTTTTTCAAAAAGGTACTTACAAGTTTCTGGACATCTCTCGTACAATAGAATAATAAAGGAATGCAATATTTTTTTCTTCTGTAAAATCAAAAAGCATATCTTCACAGAAAGCTATTTTAATAGAATAATTATAACTGCTAACGGAATGAAAAAGATCATCAAAGACCATTTTTCCCATTGAAAAATCTCTCTTTCGAGACAAGTTACTCGGCAGCTGAGAACTCTTGTCGTAGAGCTCTACAGACTGGGGGCGACAAAAAATACTGATCATTATGATCAGAAGTGTGCATGGAAGCAATTAAAAAAGCCGTGGAAGATTAAAGGGCAAAAATAAAAGTAAAACTCAATATATAGGCTGTTGCTATTAATAAGAAATTTTCGGAACACCAGAAAGAGGTCAACTCACTAAACCGAGAGTAATCAATGCTTGGCTTAATTTTATGAATTTGATTTGAAATAGTTTTAATTTTAAAAATTAGGGACATTTTAGAAGGCTTCGAACTATTTATCAAAACGGGGGGGAGGGGGGGATGCTCCACTCTATTCGAGGTTGAAGACTCATTAGTGTGGCCGAAGCCTAGACTTCCTCTGACGGAGTAAAATGGAATTTACACGACAGAGGAAGAAGGTACTGTGTAATAAACAAATGATTAGCTTTTCAATGAATTACGGCACTAGTAGCGACACCTACAGTGTGTTTAACTGAAGAACTGTATAAAAGAGGTTTCTCATACACAAATCGCATTTGAATACCGGCTGTGTGGTGAAAAATTGCTGGGATGCCTCGTGTCAAAAGCAGAAGTACTTACTAAATTTTACTGCATCGATCTCGGTGTCGATCACATAGTTTTGTTTAATGCCACCAAGAAATCAACGAAAGAGTTTTTCCCTCTCTTCGAAAATATAAACAAATTATTATCGTTACTGCAATTTTAAATTTTTGAAATATTATTGTCCAAGAAACATTATGGAACAAAAAATAAAATAAAAGTGTTTAACCCTAAAAATATGTTCTGCGGAACATCGTTTCTTTGATATGTTGGAACTCATTTCATGTTTCGATAGAACAGTGTGCGACATTAATATTCATTCACTCACTCTCGTCTCTTTGTGTGCAAAGGTATGAAAATTAGCGGTTTAAAATCCAATTTAAATAAACCCTTTTCATCAAAATCAACTAATGAAACAGACAGAAAAATTTGGTCAGGATAATTTGAATGTATCGATAAAAATGTACTTAAAGCATGTCGTAAAGTTGATCGATTGTGTATTTATGTCGCATAACAATTGGGGGACGGACTTGGAAATTTTGAATCTTTGTCATGTGTAGAGGACGACATCTCACTCTCTGAACTTTCACCCCTCATCAACGTGAGAACCTCGAGAGTCGACAGATTTAACTCTCTCGCTGCGAAGCTCTTTTATCGAAGTAGGTGCAAAAATTGCATATTTTTTTTTTATTACGAGTTTTAAATCTACATATTAGCTTCATTTTAAAGTAAAAATATACAAAAAAATTTGTAAAAGCTTTTTTATTTTAAAATATAGAATTAGATCATAAAAATATGAACATAAAAACATAAACTGGAACAGCACGGTTGGTACAGCTAAATAGTCGGAAAAAATGCAGAAATCGCGGGAAGCACAAATTGTGCTACATCTACGTGGAAATCGCGGGATGCGCAGCGAGAGGGCTAACGTGCATCAACCCCTCTACACGGTGGATCTTTAGTGAAGCAAGGATTCCCAACCACGATTTTACAAAAATACTGCTGGTTACTCGTTCATAACCATCACTACCACGGTTATCATTTGTCGAAGTCAATAACAACCTGGGTCAGCTTTTCACAGTTTCCAAAGATGGAAAATAAATGTTTATTCTCAAAAGATATTCCTAATTAACTAATATATAACCTATGTTTTTACTTCTATGAGAACTGGATAAGAACAAAGAATTTTTCTTTACTTATAAAACGAATTGCTTATTAATGTCGTACTAAAAAGCAACACGGAAATATAGGCGACGGATATCGTAATTTTGAAGCATGTTCAAGTGAACCAATTACGCCCCACCCTCCAAACTTCTATTCCAAGCCAACGTCAGGACTTGGATGGGTAAAAATTATGTCCTCCGTCACCAAAAGCCCTCGTGCACCTTTCTAGTGCAATGTAAAAATAACACTCACTCACTCACGGAGGACTTAGAGCTTGGCAAATGTATTCTGCCTTTCTATTTGGAGAATCTTTCATGATTCCAATCCATGACTCGAGTTCATGACCCTAATCATTTAGCTTCCTCTTTCATTGTTTAAAAGTAGATATTTCAGAACTGATTGAATGGGGGGAAATAATGAAGACCACAGAAACTGAAATTTATCAAACAAGGTATTTTAGAATTTGTTCTGAACAGAGAAATTAATTCATCTCATTATAGAATGAGTATCCTTTTGGATTCAGAAATAGCTCTTTTGTCTAAATACTTTATGTGAATCGCTTCTCGATTTCAATATTTGTGTGTCAGAAGTTGCCTGCAAGAAAAATAGAAACTATTAATGATTAATTTTTTTAACATTGACATTGAAGGCATTCAAATGATGTAAAATAAATTTCTTATCTCTGGTGGAGCTGCTTTACGTTTGGACGTTTCAGCAACAAATTAATTCTGTGCTGGTGAAAGCAGAGCAAGTGCAGTGGTAATTGTAGCCTTAATGCAAATCTTTAAGATTCATGACCCATTCTCACCCACCATTTATTCTCAAGGATGTATGTGGGAAATCTATGCGTTACATGTCGTATAAAATGCAATTCTATCAAAATTACTTTCTATAATTTTTCTTTTAGGGATAAGTCTTTTCAAAGGGCCCATGGAGTGAAACCTTGTCAGACGTGTAATGTCAAGGATTATTTAAACTTAAAAAATGGAGAGAAAACATTGCTCTTTTTAAATATGAAATGCCATTCTTTATTCTCTTATCAAACTGATAAATGATCTATCAGTTCAAGGATTTCCTCTCTCGGTTTCAAGCCAAGAGAACTCCTGTTGATCTAAATTTAGCCAACAATTAATTCAGAAGTAAAAAGAAAGAGGGCGTTTTTCTTCTTTATTTAAATTCTTAATGGAATTGAAATCGATACAGTACGTCACTCCGTGAAAGCAACACTAAAAGTAGAAACGACGTAAATTAGCGAAGCTTTTTTTCCCTTTTCCCAATGGAATATAAAAGGCATTAAGAACAGTAGTAACATTTTCTAACGGTGTTTAACAGACATCGCAATCTACTGCTATTTTAGAACTTTTTAAGCATTTGTTTGTTTATCTTGTTACATGAATAGATAATTTAAAATCAAATGCAGAAAGTTACACGCGTGTCATTACAATATAATTGAAAATAAAATGAAACCAAAAATTATTCAATCGAGTTATAAATATCTTAGGTTATATGTATATATATATATATATATAATGAATTATTTGAAAAAATTTCTTGTTATACATGAATACAGTCCACCGGCATTTTTGAATCATATTAGGTTCTACTTCTTTGTGGATCTACAAATTATTGTAAAATTCAAATATAAAAGTTATTATCAACAATTGTCAAACAGTTTTCGTTCATATTTCCTTTAGAATATTATTTTTCAATGACCTCAGAAAACGATGCATGCTCTCAAAAATAATTTTTTGCAACTTAATGAAGAAATCAACGTTGAATTGTTTTACAAAGTCTTGAAGCGTGCATTAAATTTAACTGAAACAAAATTCTGAAATACATGCATATCATTGCAACATCAGGATTATTATTATTTTTAATTTTTGTATTGAGGCGTATCGTCTTGATAAATTGAAGTGAGGAAAATTTATTATGTATGTGTGTGTGTGAATACATCGAGGAAGAAAAGCTACTGATCTAAGGTTGGAAACAAGAATTGGATCAAACTAGTTCTAGTGTAGTAAAATGCATTAAAAAAAGACAGAGATTTATTCATTAAAACCTCTAATTATTTAAAAACTTTTAAGTATGTAAAATTTAAATATGAGTAAAAAATACTCGGAAGAATTTATTCTAAATAGGTCCGCATCTGTAAAGTTGGCACTCTAGAAATAAAATTACAAAATGAGAATTTTGAAAGGGCTTACAAGGAAATTTAATAAAAAATTTTCCCAGATTGTGCTCACTTAATTCTCACTTTATCACCGAAAAAAATCATGTGAAAAGTGTAACTTCAGCAAAACAAATATTAGAACGACAACGAGATTTTCTTAGTTAATTTAAATAAAATCCTTGACCATTTGCAACTGTTTGCAAATGTTACAAAAATAAAAATCTTAATAATCACTTTCAAGACAATAATGTATTAATAAAATCTATAGAGGATAAACTTGGCATATAAGGGCATCAAATCATTAATTTTCAATATACTACACTGAAATACTTTCCTTTTTTCCGAAATTAAGATGCACCTAACTTTATAGTACAGTCTTTCTAATAGTATATCAACCAACCTCTAGCTCCTGTTGCTGTGTGTAAAAAAAGCTAAAAAAAAATTTCGCAATTGCCCACATATTTGACTAAAACTTTAGGTAATATGGGCTCAGTTGTCGAAAATATGGAATGGTTGCATTACAAAAAAGATAAGAGAAACTGCTATCTCTACATTTACCTTTTCCAAGCGGGAATGCATTTTTACGCAAATTACTTGTTTGGCAAATGATAAGAAGTAAAATTAAGCCTTTATTATTGAACAAATTGTATCACGAAAGGTATCCAATTTTTATCTATAAATTAAATATAATTAAATGGGAAAATCAAATAAACAATTAAATTAACACAAATTATTACAAACTTAAAGAAAAACAACATGTAATGAGCACTTGCTCTTATATCGTACGCTACACTCATTGCAATAGAAAGAGTTACCCTCTAAATCGTCACATTCCTCATGAAACCAGGATGAAAAAGAGTCACAACAAATGCACCCATTCCTGTCCTTAATTTTCATCACAATAGTTAGCACCACATCTGCATTTTGCCCCTTCTTTACGACCTCCGTTGACAACTATGTTCGTAGAAACCAGACCTTTTCTGCACTTGTGAGCTCTCTTGCAACATTCTTACGTCTTCCGCAATTTACGCAGATTGTTTTCAGTGTTTGAATTGGACTTACTTAGCTTAACTCAGTGGCGCAACAACCCATGATGGTCAAGGCCTACTGTGCCCAACCTAGTATATGTGACCTTGGGCCATGAGGTGCATGAGCAGATGTTCCGGTCAGGTGGTCAGCCTGACGTGAAACCCCCAGTGTTAAGTTCCCAAGCAAACTTGGTACTCATTTTATCGACGCACTAAAGGTATGAAAGGCTGAGTCAACCTTGCCCAGCCCCGGGTTTAAACCTTGGACCTGTGGTGTGGAAGCGTGATGCCCTAACCACTCAGCCACAGGGCTTTTTGAATTGGACTTAGCTCTTTCAAAAATGATGCTGCTGACTGCAAGAATTCAGTAGTGACATTTGATGAGCTATGTGATACTGTAATTTGGCCTAAATTATCATAAGGAAGAGATTTGTGAAAGGAAAATGAACTCAAAGGACGTAGGACGAGAGGATGGTCCAGGTATGGGGTTGGAAAGCATTACTTCACTTAATTTCGGTACTGCCCATATTACGCTTAATTTTACTGTCCATATTTGCTCTAGTAACATTATTCAATAGTTGGCATTACTTCTTACAATAGAAATGGTCTATTTGCACTTCTGTTTGAACCGCACAACAAAACGAACAAATCACACAGTCGCCATGATACTTGAGCATTGCCAACGCCATACAACGAATGCACCTACTCAAAACTATTTTAAGTAATATGGGTATTTGCTTAAGTGTGCCCATATCTGCCAAGTTTACCCTACCTAACGATAGAGAAATAAGTAATCGTATATCAGCATTTTGTAAGAAGTTATGATTAAATGTTGATGGAATTAATTTCTCACGCATATTTCTTACTCCAAAATTAAAAAAAAAAATCATAGTCTATAATGGCTTAAATACTTACGTTACAAAACCGGGTGAAATGTTACAAACAGCAACTTGGAACGTTTTAGGCAACATTAATAAACTTAGTATTGCAAAAATAGTAAAAATATTACTTCCTTGAGAGTTAAAAACATAAAATTTATCCATAATTATAATTTTAAGATTTATTTAATTCTATCGATATAGAAGATGTAAATAAGGTTCTTAAATAAATTTATACCAGATATTCTTTAAGAAAATTATAAAATATGAAAAGAATAATACTTTTCAACTAATAATAAAAGAAACCTTTATTTTTTCACAATTGCTTGTATTATCAGCAGTTTGCGGGGCTAACACAAGGGAGGCCAGCTAGCAATTTTCTGACTAACATTTATCTACACTTCAATGAAAATGAAAATATGGACACTAATTCCAATTATATCTTCATATATACATTGAAAATATATTTAGTAATAACTTAAATTATATTCCTAATTTTAGTTTTTATCCATACTATTTGAATTTAATAAAAATCAATCTTGATATAATAAATAAAGCTGTCTTTCTGGATTTTCAATTAACGATCGATAACAATTTTTTTAAGAAGTGACATTTATGATAAAAGAAAAGTGTTTAAATTTATTATTATTAAATTACCTTTTGAACAAGAAATTTCCATTCATCAATTTTTAGAAATATTATCCTATATTATGTGGAGAGAAACAATCATCTGGTTTCTGACCGCACAGAAGAACATATTAATTACAAAAGATTTTATAAATGTTGTTTAGAATAGGATTATCCTGATAACTGTCTACGTACATATATTAATAAAAACGAATATATTAGGTTGGGGGGAAATAAGTCTATTATTTTTGCGTGAAACTAATGATTTTATTTAACATGTTTCGGATTGTCCGATTTGGGTCAAATATGCACCATTTTGCTGTATAATTTGTTGCCATTTTAAAGGTAGCTTCATAATGCATCTCTCATAGAAGTATTGGTACTTATTGGCGAAAAACTCAAGTAATCGATTTTCACAATGTTCTCTTGATCCTAATTTTTTATCACTCATGAAGTTTTGCAATGCAAGAAAAAGGTGGTAATCACTTGGTGCCAGGTCCGGACTATATGGTTGATGCATTAAAACTTCCCAATAAAGCTCCCTGAGTTTCTGGCGAGTCACTACGGACGTGTGTTACCTGGAGTTGTCCTGATGGAACACAAAACCTCTTCTGTTGGCCAATTCTGGCCGTTTCTGGTCAATAGCTAGCTTCAAACGGTCCAGTTGTTGACAGTAGAGATCTGAATTTAGTGTTTGGCCTTACGGAAGCAACTCATAGTAAATTATTCCCTTTCAGTCTCACCAAATACACAGTAGAACCTTCCTGGCCGTTAGTCCTGGTTTGACCACTGTTTGAGCTGCTTCACCGCGCTTTGACCACGATCATTTTCGCACAATATTGTCGTATTTGACCCTTTTCTCATCCTCAGTCACCATTCGTTTAAGAAATGGGTTGATTTCATTCCGTTTGGCCAAGGTTTCGCAGACGGAAATTCGATCCATCATGTTTTTTGGTGTTAATTGGTGTGGCACCCAAACATCGAGCTTTTTTTTTTTGAATCCGACATTGCGCAAATGGTTTAAAACTGTTTTATGGTCGATCTTTAGCTCCTAAGCGATGCTACTACGACTTACATGCCCGTCAACTTTGATTATTTCTGTGATTCTATCGACATTTTCGACGACGGGCCTGCTTGTGCGAGATGCGTCTTTAACATCAAAAATGCCTGAACGGAATCGACGAAACTAAAATTGCACGTAATTAGCTGTTACAGTATTGGCACCATAAACACCATTCACAATTTCAGCCACCTGGCTTGCATTTTCGCCTTTATCAAAGAAAAAATGTAAAATGTACCGAATTTTCTCTTTGTTAACTTCTATTTCTAACACCCTGTAAATCACAACTATATGGACCAAACAAAAAACAGTAAAAAAAAAAATTTTTAGTGTGAAATGTCACCTTAACAACAAGCATAAATTTGAGATTGTTTGATCGATACTTTACGAGATATCGATCACTACAGCCACCTACCAAAAAAAAAAATAATGGATTTCTTTTCCCCCAACCTGATAAAATAGATAAATAGAATATCATTATAAATATCATTGTGAATAATAGATATCACGATTTATTCTTCACTTTTACTATCAACATTTGCTCTTGCTTAAATTACCACAGTTCTTAAAATGCATGCAGATGGTACCGTAGTTATGTTCCGGTCCAATATCTTCCAAGATAAAACAGATGCATTTATGTAGTTGAATGCTTCGATCTTGTTACTTTATAAATATGAAAAAGAAATTCAGTAATTTCTTGAATTTATGTTTGCTTCTTAAGTGTACCTTTTTTATACTATTTCCATTTGTAACCCCTCTGTCTACTCTCGGACCCGGCTAAATGTGTGGGCGAAAGTGAAGGACCACTCGACATGATACTTTTTAGTTATTTATTCAACACACTAATTATAACAGACAAAATTCAATTAACCAAATAGGTTGAGATATTTCCCAGAAAAGAACAAGAGTTTTGTTACGAGAGTCGCGAGTTCGGAGAATACTTCTATTCAATTAATCCACCTTTTATGAATCAATCTTCTACTTTAGAATATGATTTATACTGTAGCTATGTAACTAATTGTCACTTAAATCTCTTTAACAATTTAAAGCTCGAAACGCGCTATCAATATGACTAATATTTGATATGAAGATATTCTTCCTATCTTCTACTTCTTAATATTTCAATCTCCAGGCAACTTCAATTAATCATCAATTTTGCTCCATCTGTCTATCCCTCTAGCAAGCAAACCTATACTATATATAATAGACCTAATCTGCATATCACGGTTTCTTCTCCAGAAAGGGTTGTTATTCATAGGCCAAATATTTCCCAAGAGGGTTAAAGGAAGGACGCGTATAAATCCGTCACACATTTCTACAATAGCCATTCTTTTTAGTTTAATTGTTTAATATACTGATATTTGATTGCACGTGAAAATTTTAGGCTAAAGTCTTTTCCATTCATGGTTTGTATTGAACAGTTCTTTTTTGCACTATTATGTGTAAATTTTCTGCTGAAGGGGAAGGTTGGAAACATATAAAAAGCATGCTTAACCCTACTTCACCACCCTAAATCGGCGATAGCATAGGAAGACATAATAGTTTTTCATTTTGGTCAATTGACATATATATAATGTATTAGTGTGTTGTTCTTGGCTTCCAGTTTCTGAATTTTGTCTTTCTTTGTTATGTAGGATATTTAAGTTGACCACACACACACACATCATTTCTTATAATAATAATTTTTTATATAAATATCAGAAATGTCTGTATTTAAATACATGCTCTTAGTGATGTTGTATGTGTTCATATATATACTTTTTTGATAAATTTTTTATTCAATATTAAAACATGTACGAAAAGGAAATGATGATCAAATGTGTTTTTCTAAACTCAGGTAATTTGTGCACTATTAGTTGAGAAAGAGTAGTAGTTTCTTTTTATGTGGATAGTGCTCTTATTATTTAACTGTAAGTTATTTAAATGTTTCACAGAAGTTTCTGTTACTGTTTTATAACATTAATCTTTCCATCAACAAAAGCAAAAGTTTCAAAGTTAATAGAATAGTTTTTTTTTTAAGTTATTAAACGATATTTTACGGTATTTCTCTCAATTTAGTTGGTTCGATTTTAACCCAACAAATGAAGTTTTTCCTCCCATTTGAGCAATTTTTTCCACATAATACTTGTGTGAATATCATTTTAGAAAAATATATTGCTATGCATCCCATACTTTTTCCTTATTTATATTTCTTATAAGCTTTCTTAATAAAAAACATTGCTTTTTTTAATAATAAGCTGAAAAGTTAATAAGAAATATAAACACCCATTGAGGGGAATAACAGAGAGATAAACACCCACTATTTGTTCTTAATATGAAAAGAATACAATTGTGTATGAATCTCATATTTACTTTCCCGAATACCATCCAGTTACTTTCTTGATGACGGTTGATCTGTGGGCATCTGGACTGTAAATCAGTCCTCAATCCCATATCTTGAGAATCTTAGATGTGGGAACGACGTTTGTGAAGTTTTTCTTTCTGCGGAGAGGCATGTTGGCTATTGGTTGGTTGGAGGCAATCCGGGGGCGTGGCTATGAGTGGCGTTTTGACTTGAAAATTCAAATCCTTTCCTCGGAATGTTTGGCTTTGCTGAGAGCTGAGACACTGCTCTCTGATTGGTAGAGGATGGGTGAGGATAGAGACTCATATTGGCTGCCCATAAGGGTGTAGTTACTATTTTGTTCAGAGACCAGAGACGTATAACCTTTCGTCCCATTAGAAAGAGACGAGTTGAGGACCCCGCACAATAAATCCATCACTCAAAAACTACTCAAATGTAAAACTGTTTTAAAAATATAAATTATATAATTAATACATTTAAATAACTTACGCTTAATAATTTAAGATTTTTCAATGCAAAGACTGTAGTTTGGAATCACATTCCCATTGTTTGTCTTTTATGACATTCAAACCATAGCACTTCATTATAAATTTTATTGGAATAGAGATAAAAAATTCATTATTAATGTGTTTTTCGCACTAAATTTTAGAAATTAATGCATTAATGTATGGTTCGATTGAAGTTATTGCAATTCTCAAGAGGTTTATCTATATGATATTTCGGTTAACAGTATGCTTCATTCTTGAAAAAAATATTTGGGCATAAAATGTACCTATTTCTGAACAACGACAGCTTGAATCGTAGTGCAGAGAAAAATAATTGTTTTCGGGCATACAGGTAGGATTTATTAACCGCTTCCCTTATATAAATTTTTTTGAAAAAAATTGCAAAAAAAAAAAAACATCACATTTTTTTATTCTATTATTAAATATAAGAAAATGAAACAAAACAAAATGTGCATGTTTTAAGTTGAATTTTTAATTTTTTTACAGGTGTTAAAACATTTAGTTTTAATATTAGCTTACTATCCCGAGTTTTCTCGGCCAAATGGAAAGAAGTTAAATATTAGTGTTTGTATGATGAAACAAGAGACAACACAAAGTGACACCTGACATCCTGTACACTGGTATCTGGTCTCTTTTCTTAATGGCTTACCTTTGGAATCTCTTTTATGGGAGCACACAGAGTACACTGCGTGTCTTAAAACAGCTACAATCGTCTTCAATAAGGCTTCATACAGAAATATCACTTCCACCATTTTCACAATGTCCATCTCTTCATAATCCTTATCTAAAAAATCATCGCTTTCGCTATCATCGCCATTATTTTACTTTTTTTCAACTCAACTATTTTTCTTTATACATTAATAATCAACAAGCTGACGTAAGCTATACAATAGGGAAAACACGTGACTAGTCCGGCCAAAAGAACCGCGAAACCCACAAAACTTGGCAAACTTCCAGTCAAAGCTGAATATTTCCTTTCATTTCCACTCGGCCGATTAAAACAGTGATAAAACAAATAGTACTAACAAATTCTGCTTCGCCCGAGGTTTCTCGGGATAATAATTAGCTGCAATCTATACGAACCCGAGATAACTCGGGATAATCAGGTAAGCGGTTAAAGACTAATGAAGATGAATGCGGTGTTACTGACGTTTTGCTACCATTTTTTGCATTTTTCTAGATTCAGTAAATCTCCATGTCATTTCAAGCATGTGTGTGGTAATTTTTACCTATCTGCTTACATTGTTCAGTGAGCTATTGCATTTTTAAATGATAACGAAATTTTCACTCAACTTGAATGTGGAAAATATTTTTTGTAAAGATATTTTTTTGATCCGCACTATCTTTTCTGACTGCATTCATGCATGCAAAGGGCACAGTAAACTAGTTGTGTGTTAGGTTTTATAAGATTTGGATTTAAAATCTCTTTTTTTTAATATCAAGCGATATGAGGTATTTTGATGAATTACGAAACTAATCAAGTTAAATCACTGTTATTATTCATTTCAAGTACTATTATTGATAAATTTGCTCACTACACGAATGAAAAAATTGCTTTTTTTAAAAAATCTTACCTTGATTAAACCTATCGAGGTACATAACATATACGTCACTCAATGTCATATATGTGCAGTATTTATAAATGTATCCTTTTCAATCAGGTGTAAGGTTGCACATTTATTTATTTTTAAATCACCAACTGTAAGTACCGTATTTATTCGAATCTAAAACGCATTTTTTTCCATTGTCAATGCTACTGAAAATCGAGTGTGGCTCAAAATCGAAAGAGGAAATATTTGTTGGAAGGCAAAAATTGAACATGATACTGACCGTTAGAGCAATTACAGGTTCGGGTGTGTTCTTAAAAGTTTTTAATACTGTTAGAATAAATTAATTGTTCATTTCATATTAGTTCTCATTTTAATATCTTTTAATTTCTTAAATATCAGATTCGATCAGATTTTACTTGATTTTTTTTTATTTTTTCACAAAACTTGTTAAGAATTTGCGGTGAGGATTAGATTCAAATAAATGTAAATAATTATTAAAATATCAAATAATTTAATAATTAAAAAGTATCAAAGAATTATCTTCTGAAAAAATGAAACACTTAGTTTCATTGTTTACCATGAAATAGCCTTTTCTGGGGTTTAAGTTCAAAATTATAGACATGAAAATTACATTTTTCTCACTGAAAGCTAAAAGTTTCTAAGATAATTTTTTTCAGCTGTTATATTGGTGTTTTATTTTTGTTTATTTGAAAAGTTATTCTTATGGATTAAGATAATTTGTTAAAACATAATTTCTTATGATGAAAATATATTTTATGAAAGATATGCAGCGGACATATGTCCCAACTCAAACAGTTATGATCTGATTTGCTTCCTCTAATTTCTGTGATTTATTTTCTTGATGTCAATTACTCAAGCGCAGATGTGTTTTATCTAAATTGGTGATTTAACTGTTCATTAAATTTTCTAAGCTTATAAAATATTGTTTTTCTTGTCCACAGCTTACTATTTACTGTCTGTTAATAAATATTTATGCTGAATTTAAAAATATACTGCCCTATTTTTAAATAAGCTAGTTTAACGCGGCTTAAAACTTTCAATTTTATTCTACATAAAAGCTATAAAGACCTATTCATTTTCCTTGAATGTAGCATAACCTTTATTTAGCTACTCAGAAAAAAAATTGCTATTAACTACGAAAAAATTGCTATTTTACTCTTATTTTATGAACTCTTATTATATGTATTTTCTGAGAAGGAAAAATTTAATTTGCCTGACAGTGAACTTGGAGAAAAGGGTGTGGTTGCTTTTATTTATAGCAACAAAATAACTAAATTTTTTGTCGAACATGAATCTAATGATAGCGAATGCGCCAAACACCGATGCTTTTATTTTTGCAAACACTAATGGTTTCTGGCGCTTATTTCAGGTTCCATGCCAAAAAGAGTACTGTAACCTGGACAGGTAAAGAAAGTAACTATGCATGAACAGATGAAGTAAGAAAGTTTTAAATAGAAGAAATTCGAGTTTTATTGTATCTTTGAAAAAGAAATAAGATATTTGCCATTGAGAATTATTAGTGCCTTTTGAATATGAAATTCGCTGAATTTCAAAACCACCATAAATCCACAATAATGTAAATGAAACGAGCGATTTATTTATTTTTACAGAAAGTTTATTCATTTCTTAGAATAAATAAAGCCATCATTGAATCAGAGATTCTACAATAGTAGACATTAGAATTTGTCGTATCCCTTCCCCAATGTAGGAGTAAGAGAATGTCAAATATTATAAATGATGATTACAGTATCTTTCGTTTAAAGTAACACTCAGTCTATTAAATTTCATTCCTTAGTGAGAGGGATGGAACTTAATGAACTTAAACTAACTTCCGGATTTAAGATTTAATGCTTGAAAGAGGTTTGTGTCATAAGAGAAATATTGAAAAAAAAAATCCAAAATTTTTACAATAAAAACTAATATTTTTTGGAATTTCAAATTTATTAAATTCTTTCACCTCTTATTTCCAAAAAATAGGGTTTGCAACTCTTCAATTAAGCCTGTCACTGCTAATGAGATTTTTTTTTTTTTTAGTTTTTATAATATAACGCTCATTTTATCTTAAAAAAATTCGACGTAATTGCATGAGATTTATGGCTAAAGCGACTTTGCACCAACGCTCAATTAGTGTCAATGACTTTTTCTTTTGTTTTCATTGCCTTCAGAATAGGTTTTTTCTTAAAATTTGGAACTAAAGATGTCATTTTCAAAACTTCAACGTGACTACTTCGAGATTCAGTTTACTTTTAGCCGCCGTCTACCTTCTACTCAACTTCTTTTGTCTACCAAGCTCAATGAATTCAACTTGTACTCACAGAAGGCTGGTATCTGTTCTAAATATTTCAAAAATCTATTATACCCTCTCCCTCGCTTTCTTTTCTTAAAAGTGAAAAATTTAAAATTCATAATCCATTCTTAAGTCACAAATTACGGAACTTTCCTAAGATATCAATTCTAGTGTTTTTTTTTCTCTATCTCTCTCTTTTCTTCAATAATTTCTTTTAAAATCAGTATACGAGGGTCAGTCTGAAAATTTTTGAGATACACTTAGGTTTTAAAAGTTATGTTTGCAAAATTTCAGGAGTGTTCGAAGTAGTCTCCTCCAGCATCGATGCATTTCTGTAGACGAATTTTCCACTGATTAAATTCCTTTCATTTCTTGGAATTCATGACCACATCAATATCTTCTTCTGAATGAAAACGATGTCCACGTAAGCTCTTTTTTAGATTATAAAATAACCAAATGTCACACACATAGCTAGATCAGGAGAATAAGGTGGATGTTCTATCACTTTAATTTGTTTTTATTTAAGAAACTCAACTGTGTTAATCCAGCCGTATAGGAAGATTCAATGTCATGGTGAAGCATTAGTCCTTAAACATTCCCTTCTTGGAGAATTTCTGGAAGACCTTTAGTGGTATACCTACTAGGATGCTATTGTCTACCGTCCTTCCATCTTGATGGCTTAGACCAATCCTGCACTTCTGCATTTGACCAATGCATTCCCGCACGGTATGCATTACTTTTTTCATTGTTCGCTGTCTTTTCACCATTGATGGCGTGGGATCATCTTCAAATACCCATACTTTGCTTTCTTGACGTGTTAAAACATCAAAAATCGAGGCGTATATTTTATCATTCGTTTCAATTTTAAAAATGATGCGGTGACCAGCATCATTTAGCAATTTAAGGGTTTCTTCACTGATTCTGACACGATCCTCTTTTTGGTGCTCAATTAGATTATGGGGAACCCAAAGACAAGCAACTTTTTTTTATAAGTAATTCTTCGTGAATAATTTTGTGTATGGCTGCGAATCCAGTGTTAAGCTCCAACTGTATCATTTGGTAGGTACAGTGATTATTATCCATTAATATTTTTCGTATGGCAGACACATTATCCGGGATTACTGCCGACCACGGCCTTCCTGTGTGTTCTTCATCCTGAAGATAATTGCGACCTCTGAAAAATTCTTTAAACTATCTGAATACAGTAGCAAGACGTGGAGATTCATCATCAAATGCTAATTGTTGCCGTCGAAAGCATTCGTCTTGATTTACTCTCTCGCTGCGAATCCCGCAATTTCCGCGGGCAACGTAGATGTGGCAAAATTTGCGCAACCCGCGATTTCCACTGGTATGTGGAAATTATGACTATTTAGCTGTGCAACCCATTCTGTTCCTGTTCATGTTTTCATTTACGTTTTTATGTTCATAGTTTTACACAAACTAAGTCTTTACTTTAAAATAAAAACTCTTTTACAAATTTTTTTATATATATTTTAACTTTAAAATGTTAATTTTATATGCAGATTTGAAATGCGTAGTAAAAAAAATACGTAGTTTTTGAACATGCTTTAATAAAATAACTACGTAGCGAGAGGGTTAAGCCCGTTTTAAAATCATAGCACAATAATGTTCTTGCGTCCAACTCCATTTTCTCTTCTATCTACAACTTATTCTTCGCTAAACAACTTGAAGTAAGTCAATAAAAAATCGTCTGCTTTGTTAAAATACTTTGTATTTTCAAATTAAACCACTAATTTTTGTTTTCTTTTTTATTTCGTAACTTCTCGTCTGCGTGTATTTAAAAAATTTGAGAGTTACTCTCGTATTAGTGGTATTACTTCAAAAAAGAGGGATGCTAAAAAAATAGTTCATTATTAATTTTATAGAATACATAAAATTTTAAATAACATTAAAAGTCATTAATACAGTGATTATCTATAAAAAGTAATTAGTTACAAGGCATTAAATTTTTACTTTACGTTACTTTATTAATTTATATACTCCATTCTACACATATTACTCATTAATCAGTACTTATATTGAAAATAAAGTAGTTTTGATAGTATTCAGTTTTCATATCGTATAATATTACAAAGCTTGTTCATAACTACAGCAAATAATTAAAATTGCTTAGAATTTTCGACTAAATGCTTGCATTATAACTGAATAGTTATATTTTTCTGAATGACGAAAAATATATGGAATTTAATTAGTTCTGCAGAGATTGCAAATATTTTAATATGCCCATAAGCAAAACACATTCTAAGTGTATTTACAACGAAAAATATCTTCGATCGTAATGTGGCACCTTTTAAGAATACCCCAATGAGAGAGATGAAATGCTTTTCGTGAACATGTAAAAAGTGTATTAACTCTTCTACTTGATTGTCCCCAACTACAGTTACGCTTATATGGAGAGCTATATTAACATCCCACTATAAAACAACACGAGGACTATTGGCAACAGAACTCTGAATTTTGATCCCTGGTCAAAAGATGAGGACGTCACCTGAGCTAGCACCCCTTCTCCAAACTACCACACTAGCGGGAGAACTTTGAACTCAACAGATGTAATGTTAATCAGCCCCTTCTACACGACGGACCTTCAATAGCACCAAGACTCGAACCCGTGATCGGGTCTCATGGTGCTCATGGTCACTAAGTGGTCATGGATATATCCCCATGTCATCATAAATACGTAGTAAAACTGTTCGTTTTACATATAAATACTTTCATATTCATTTTTCTTGGTTAAGTGTGTGAGAAGCAGTTAACTATATTTTATTATGTGGAACATATTTCAGAAGAAAATCCTTCAATACTTATGCTCTAAAATTCAACTTCAGATTTTTAATTCGATTCATACGTCAAATTCCCTTCAAAGCTTCCAAAACTGAATCCATGAACAAATCTAGATTTATTTCTTGAAAATAGCAATATTGTAGTTCGTGTGCATTTACTCTCCGTTCAGTAAGTTTAATTTAATTATATATTTTGATTTTATTCGTTTATTTTGTGTAATTTAACATTCAAATAATAATTAGCTTTAAACTACTGTATAGTCCGCCGTATAGTGCGCTCCTATACTTTAAAACTGCATTTTTTTTTTAAAAAAAATGTAGATATGTTCTCCCTATAACGGGCACACCCGCCCCAATAAATTTTTACAAAGACACGTTCAATGCTCTTATGTTTTGAAGTCATTTATTCGAAGTATTATCCTAGGCTTTTCAATGGTATACTTCTAAAACCATAACTGTAAAGCTCAAGAAAAAAAAAGGAGGTGGGGGGGAGTGATACAAAATTTATAAAGTATGATAATTCTTTTAAATGATTCTAATTTTCTGCAGAGTATGTTGGGTTACTATAGTGGTATTATATGGTTCGTGTTATCCTTGTATACTGTTCAAAAATAGCAGCTTTCCCCTAATAATGTACAAATTTTCAGTCAACGTACATGGGATGGTCATGAGAGTGATCTGCTTTTTCTCGGGAAATGACTTCCCAGACCATATCTCTAGGTGTAGGCCCTGTGTCTGGGCCGCAGACAGGTTTTTGGGAGGAGTTTACCTCAACTCTTAACCAACACACAGCCATTACTGGCACCAAGATAGAACCGGCTCTTTCATCAAAAAAAATCCCAAGATATCTTCACAATACCCTCTAATAAGCTCTAGCTTGACACCACTGATGTCGCAAACGACAGTGAACTGGAGTTAGTGAAATGCATTCGACAGGGTACCTGGCCAACGCTTCTAGAAGACCTTTGAGCTGATTTATGATGTCAGAACTAGTAAGCAGTGTCCACCAACGAATTTTTGGATACGGGACTCTTAAAAGGCATTTTAGAGGCGTTGGTCTGGATGAGATCTGCCCTTGAAGTAACCAATTTGCTACACTTGTGTCACTGTGCTGCCAAATGCAGCTCAAATTTCTGCTGCACACGTTATACGGTGGAACACAGCCATCTCCGAGCGCAGTGATCTTCTCTTTTAATAGTATGACCAGTAGCGCCACAAAAATTTTTCAAGGGAGGAGTCAATGGTCGAAAATCCCCCAACTCGTATCATACCTCAAGAGAACACCAACTGATTCTTCTGATTTTGTTAACAAAAAACAGTAAAAAATAAATTATTGAATTAATAATTATCATTAACTATCAAAATAAATTGTTAAGAACTTAATTAAATTTTACGTTTTATATATATAGGATTATCATCAATCGAAAAAAACTCAAGGGCCTTGGGGGTGTCCGGACCCCCAGGACATCCCCCTTGTGTGCGCCACAGAGTATGATATATCCTGTTGGAAACCCAGTCTCTCTTCAGGTCTTTCTGCAATATCTGGGACCAGGTACGCTGTTTATATGACGCCATCCTTATTTTAAAGGCCTTCTTGACTCATACTAATTATCACGAACTTTACAGCCCGTATTGAAAGTAAATTTGATTTTCACGTTTACAGTGGCGCTCTGAGGTCAGACTTATGCGCTCAGGTATATACATCTTTCAGGTAAAATACGCCTATCCTATTTCTTTTATTTATCACGACTCCTTCTTAGTGCTTCCTCCCCCTCCCCCCCTCTATATATTTAATTTTTGACATAAGTACATAATCGACTAAAGATGCATAAGATTACATTATCATTAAGAATTTGTCTGTGAAACGATGGGCGTCTTTTCTGGAGGTTCCTTTGGTATTCAAGAAGACATCTTAAAAGAGTCTCAAGAAATGTCTGCTTTAAAAGCTTTGTTCTGGTCGTGAATGAGCTAATTTTTCAAACACTTCAGTTATTTACACTTGACATGCAGCGGGGTTTTTGCTTTTAATAAGCAGGAATAGAATATATCCATCTTCAAAAAGATTAAATTCTGAAGCCTGGCATTTTCCATATTTTCAAATGAGTGTTTTATTTAATTATAGTGAGGGCAAGCCAAGCACGGCTATTTCGCAATTTTTCTAAAGCATCTTAAGACTCATTCCTACTAACAATGCATACATTAAAAATGGGATACATATGAGCAACCAGTTAGTGAAGTTCACGAGGGTGTTTAAAATTTTTTTAACCTCTTGTTACTTATAGTTTGAAGAATGGATCAAGTGACGTGTGCCGAAACAACCATTGATAAATTTTAAGGAGATCCACGAAACCAAATTCTCATCTTTAGTTAGAATAATAAGAAGAAAAACTTATTCCTGTCACTTCTCTGAATCTTGTTCTTCGTTTTGTCGGGAATGGGATTCTACTCTCCAAATTAGAAGAAAATTTGCATATTACTCTTTGTATTATCCTGTCTGCATGCTTCATTTGGAATAAGAACGGGATGATGCCCTCTGAATATCACGCCCCCTTGAACTGTATTAAACAGCTTTGTTGATAACTTTCTAATACAATTTTACCCTAACAATCCTAAACTACAAAATAATGGCGTATTTAATTACTGGAAATAAAAAGCCCAGGAGTATGTGAAGAACGCTAAAAGAAATATAAACTTTAGAAAAGGCATCAAAGAACGAGAAAAAAATTGATATATTTTCTAACTAACTCTATTTTGAAAGGATAATTTTTTTAAAAAAACACCTCTCCTAATAATGTTTACAAAGTCTCAATAAAATTCTTCAACGTGGATTTACTGATGAAAATTATAAAAATTAAATTTCATTTTCTAAAAATTAGAAAAGTTCGGTTGTTGAAAATGCAATTAGAGAAAGGGAAAAGCAAAAAGACCGAAAATTAGTACTTATTTTAGAAAACTGTCACTTTTTTAAAATTCTGAAATAATGGTTTGTCAAACTGATTTTTTTTCAGAATCGATTTCTTAATATAATCTGAATATGCAACATAAATTACATTTACTGTTACTGTCTCCATAAAAAAAAATTGTAAGGGAAAAAAAGGGGGAGGATTGTATCTTTAAAGATCGCGAAACTTTTTGACCTCACGGGACCAGTAAATTCATAATTTTAATCCCGCGGACCACTAATAGAATTTTTTAAGTGCAAAATATATTTTTGAAAAAAAATTGTTATAAATATAAAATATCCCTAGTTCATAAAATGAAACTATTAATTGTAACCATATTAATAAGCCATAATAAAATAAACAAAAACTATAAAAAAACCCATTAAAAATGATTTAAGTTTTTTTAACTTTTAGCACATTCTTAGTGTGATGGATGTTCCTGCTTACTTGAAATAAGACTATGAGTAGTTGCATCTAATGTTGTTACTGCAAGACGGAGAACTGCATTTATTTAAAGTTGAGACAGATACAGTGTTTTGATGGCTGTGACAGATGAAAAGGCCTTTTAACATAAATAAATTGCGGATAATTGAATCAGAATTTTCATCGCCTGTTCACTGATAAAAGATTATTCACTTTTTATGGAAATTCAAAACTGAGATCTTGGTAAGGATGAATGAAATTTAAATTTGAGAGTTTCGTTGGACGATAGGTCGATGAGGCTTTCTTTTAGATGCATGCTTGCTTTGTTTTCTGCTTCGACTCATAACTTGGAACTTCTAAATAGTGAAATTAAACTGAAATTTACCTTAAAAAGTTTAATTCAGACCAGATGATCTTGTCACTACGATGCTGTTGAAGCCTTAAAAGATAATTATGGTAATATCATGAATATTTCTTAAGACATTTAGTGACAATGAAAATGAGAAAATTGATTTTCGAATAAAAGCAGTAAATTTATTTAATAAATTAACAAAACTCGAGAAACTGCCATTTTTATTATATTTTGGGAACAAATTTTTGTAAGATTTAATTCAGTTAACAAAAAATTACAGACTCTTAGTTTAGACATCTGAGAAGGGAATGAGTTAATTATGTCATTAAAAGCATTTATAAGCAATGTACGACATGAATCGGATCAAAGACTAAAGGAGTATCAAAGCACAGCCAAAAAATTAAATCCTAGCGTAGAAACAGAATGAATATAGTGATGTGAACAAAAGACGGGTTACATCAAAATTTGCAGATAAATCCGCAGAAAGAGTTGTGTATGGGACAGAAAATTTAAAAGAGACACGCTTATTGTTGCGTTAGATAAGCTAACCCTTGATTCATAGAAGTCAAGTAAATGCAGAATATAGTAAGAAATTTAAATAGCGGATGGATTTGCAAGATCAAAGTGAGGAGAGCCGCCCATCCGGTCAGTGAAGCTGACTGCGGTGCCGTAGGGACTGGGTTAGAAGGCATGGGTGTTTGTTTTGTAATCCTTTCTTCTGTCTGTGTTGTATGCCCCCGTGTTATACATTGCGGGGTGCACGGGGTTTATAAATGTTAAAAAAAAAAGTGAGGAGAACGTCGACCTGGAAAGTGTACGCGCTAGTATTGATTACTATTCAGATGATAGATCAATTTTAATAAATGAAGGAATTCACAATTCAAAACTTACCAAAAAAAAACTGGGTTAGAGTTCTATACTTGTAATGATACGTTCAATTCAATTTTCGAAAAGAAACTTGTTGACGTTTTACCAAATTTGTATACCCAAGATTTTTCTAACGCTCCCTATTACTAGTTGTGGAGCGGAGCGTGCGTTCTCTAAAATGTCCTACATAGAAAACATAAAAATGTAGGACAACAATTGCAAATGCTAGGCTTAATTATTTATCACATCTTTCTATTAAAGCTGATCTCACCAAAGACTTAAAATATGATGAGCAAATAAAAGAATTTGCAGCACAAAATTGTAGAAATTTTTTTGTAAATTATGATATAGTTTGTAACGTATTTCAATTGTTTGAAATAAATTTAAATAAACCTTAAGTTTTGTATATTTTAAATCTTCCTAGAAAAGTTTTTTTTAGGAAAAGGGCCAAAATTTTAAATATTTAGAGAGAGGGATTTCTAGATATTTTGTGAGCCCAGGCCCCCCCCCCCTTAAGTCACAGTCAGGTCCTGGTTAATCTATGAAATGGCTTTATTCGATGAAGTAGCGTTTTTATAACGTTTCATAAATTCTTATGATTTGAATTATTTTTCAATGCACTTTAACACATAACTTAAAGCGATGGGTAAGTACATTGCACATTTTTCTGTGTACCAGCGAAATTTTCTCACGGGCCAGTACTTTGGCGATCTCTGATTTAAAGAACATAAATATCGTAAAATATTTCAAACTAATGAAATGTTGACATTTTAGAACCATAAGAAACGGGTTTAGATTTTATATTGTTACATTTGAACCGAATTAAAACGGAAAGATCTTTATTTCTGAAAACTAAAGGACTTTTCGAATTTTTATTTCCTTAATGACAGCTTTTTCATAGGTTCAGCAAAGATCTGAGTACTGATAGAAGATAAAATAATTATTATGTTTATTCTAAGCTAAAATTTCTTTCATTAAAAAAATAATACATAAAAATAGGGTTTAAAAAAACGAATATATACAGATGGAGGACAAAATATTACGAGCACTTGTGAAAGGAGTATGATTAACTTCACACCTGCAGTACCATCCCGCCACCTGCAACAGAAGTCTGCCACCTAGTGAGAGTGAAGAGGAAGGTATCAGTCTCTCAAGAGCAATCATGTGCGTTGCATGCGTCCATCTAACTGTCTGTTATAAGTTGAAATGTCAGACCTATCAGAGTTCCAAAAAGGAATAATTGTTGGAGCGCGTTTAAGTGGAGCATCGGTTACGGAAGCAGCAAACCTTTTGGGAGTTTGCAAGGAGTACGGTATCAGCCGTCATGAATCAAAGCACAACAGTAGCCGAAAGTCAAAGCTTGCTGATAGAGATAGACGGGTCTTGAAGCGTATAGTATCCCGGAAGCACGAGCAATGTTTATCCGAGGTAACATTCGAAATGGACAGCCATCTCCAGGACCATCTTTTCAACAAAAATTGTCAAAAAGGAACACGTTGTGAAGATTTATGGCAGAGTGGCAATTCGTAAGCCTTTGATGACAGCAAATAATGCTTTCAAGCAACGCCAATGGTGCAGGGATCCCAAAGACTGGTCCCCACAGCAGTGGCAACAGGAAATATAATCAGATGAATCATCATTCACCCTATTTCAGACGACCGGACACGTTTATATCTGGATAATGCCCAGAGAAGCGTCTTATCCTGAATGCCTCTTGCCGACTGTGAAGCATGGGGTTGGCTCCATTATGGTATGGGGTGCGATATCTTGGCGTGGTCTTGGACCACTTGTTATTCTGCATGGGAAAATCAAATTTCAATCACTATCCAAGTATTCTAGAGGATAATGTCCATCCTTTTGTCCAAATTGTATTTCATGAAGAGCGACCGCTTTTTCAAGACGACAACACCCCAATCCAAACTGTCAGGTGTGTTCAAGCGCGTTTAGAAGAGCATGACGAGGAAGTTGTACATCTTGCCTGGTCCCCTCAGTCTCCAGACTTGAATATTATTGATTTTTTATGGAAGTATTTGGAGTCCAAACTTCGTTCCCAATTTCCATCTCAATCCAGCCTTTCGGAATTAGAGACCGTTTTGCAGGAGAAATGGCTTAACATTCCTTTAAATATTGCCCATGACCTTTATGCATCTATCCCACGTCTCATTAAATCTGCACCTCCGTCAAAGGGTGTCCCAGCTCCCTATTAATAAAGATTTTCCATTATTTCGCAGGTTTTCGTATTATTTTGTCCTTCATCTGTAGCTGAAACAATTCTTTTTTTAACAGATTTGATACACTTTGTTTTATCATGATAATTTTTAAATTGACTCATGTGTGCTCTAATGAATGTTTGTGTGAGTTTGGTTTGAGTATAATTCAGTTGTTTATTTCATAGCAACCTTGTATTTAAAAGTGCTCTGTTTTCTTCTAGTGGCTGGATTCCCCCGTAATCGAGGTGACATCGAGGAGTATCGCAGCCGAAGGGTCCGAATGGATGGCGTCGTTCTTGTGGACTTCGAGGAAGAAGCGCTCCGCCAGTTCCTTAACAAGGAAGTGTCCAGTGGAGCGCTCCGGGTGAGTGACATTGAGACGGAGTTAGAAAGGTACAAGCAAGACATCATATCCGTAGCAGAGTACTACGACGAGAAAGAACTCTTGACCGTAGTCATGGGTGATCAAGATACGGAAGAGATGATCGAGGACATGGTTATCGCTGTTGATAAGATCATCGAGACGAGGAAAGATTTCAGCGAAGAGGACTCCCTCCTCGAGTCCAAAGGTCACGATTGTAACAGTGAGACACCGTACAAGGCACTGGTTCCGTCCCCCACTGGCATCGAGAGACCTTCGACGGTCGAGATAAGGGACGCGACCGAAGAAGACATCAAATCCATCGAAGCTGAATCCAGAAACTCTGCAGAAATAGAGGAGCAAGATGAAAATATTTCACCCAGAAGCTCGACAGATGAAAATAAGGTTTCCACTAAAGAAGGAATGGCGATTACTGAAAATGGTAGCCTAGATCAGAAAGTCGCCACTCCAACTAGTCAACAGACTTCTGTATGTGATTCGAAACAAGAAGATCAAGCTTCACAAAGTGGCATAGTAAATGAATATTATGAGAAAATTCCAAAGAGTGAAAAAGAATCCGCGGAAGAGTTTACTGTTCTGGCTAATGCTTCAGACCATGCATTGTCACAAGAGAACCAGGGAAATGCAAAGATCGAAGCCGAAAACAAACAACAGGATATACCAATTTTGTTTGCATTCGAAAACATTAAAACAGATTACGATGTTTTAAAAGATTTGATAGTCAATGAAATGGAGATGTGCTACATAAATTTTCATGAATTGATAAGGAATGACGACGAGGAAAAGGGTCGATTAGAAGCAGATGAGTCTCTTAACCTGTTACAGCGGGTATTGAAGCAAGATTCTGTGTCTTATTCCAGCGGATTTTTCATCTCCGATTTTCCATTCGATTTGTTGAAAGAAAGTAAGTTTGAGAAGATTCTCTCTTTGGGGGAAGTGAGTTTCGTTTGCAAGGTGAAAGAAAAATCCTTCGAAACAGAAATAGACGAAGAAAAGGAAGAAGCGTTGTTTAAATCTCCGATGAGTAAAGAGGTCAGAATAATTTTTGTGACGGAAAGCAATATCGTGAATGAATTAAAGTCTTCTCTGCAGGAAATAGTAAGTTACAGAGAGCCACGTGAAGGAAGTTTGAATCAAAAATCAAGCGACGCTGAAAATGACTTAGGAGTAGACCAAGACCTTGGAGAATTGAATGAGGGGATCGATAAAGAAGAAAAGGTAGAGGTCGAAAACTATTCTGCAGAGAAAGTCAATAAGAATGCAGATGATGAGAAAAGTGGCAATTTAGGTGATGTCGAAACTTCTCAAGACAGGGATGAAGAGAATCCGAAAAATGGTGAAATTATTGCTGCTGTTGAAGGAGCTGAAGAGGCGAATCATGAATCCATCTCTGAGGATAAAACAAGTAGAGATGATCATGAAGACAGTACTTGTCAGGATGTTGATGATTTGATTACAGATGATACTTTAAATGAGGGAACCAAACCTAGTGATTCACTGCAGACTGAAGAAAACAAAGATGCCAGTTTGAAAGAAAATGTAACGGAAGATTCGCTTCCACAAATATCGGAAGAAGGAACACCGCCTGTCGATGTACGCAGGGAGAAAGCGGTTCTTGCAAGACAGCCAAATCTCGACTTAGAGACGACAAGTGCCTCAGAAGGTTCAACTCAGATGATAAGGAACGAAAAACCTGCTGATGACACCGATGAAAAGCCAGAGGCACCTGAAATGAATTCCATAACAGTTGGCTCCGAAGAAGAAGGAATGGATGGAGCAAATCAAGAAGTTTGTGAAGATCCCATAGAGAATTCCACGACCCAAGTTGCATCCACAGAATCTCAAGAATATGGGAAAGATTCCGGAACTGAAAATGAAGCGTCACAAGATTTGCCATCAGTAGAAGAGAAGAAGGATGCTACCCCTTCCAAAGAAAGCGAAACTGAATGCGTTCAAAACATGCACAGTAATGATAAAGATATAGAAAATGCAGATCAAAATGAACTAAAAGAAACAAGTAACGAGCAAACCGAGGAAGATAATATCGAAAACAAGATAACATCAACCGACGAAAATGGAAGTGGAAGTCAAGAAAGCGCGGAAATTGAAAATCTAATTCCGACGGATGAAATGAAAAGTAACCAAATAAATGAATCAGACAACAGTGCTTCTGCTAGTAAAGAAACAAAACAAGATGAGGAGGTAAATTTTGAATCAGAAACTAAAAATGAACGAGCCCAAAATGATGAAGACGGTGAAGAATCAGAAGCTAAAATTTCTGACAGTCCAGTATCCAAAACAAAGGAAGACGATAATTCAGATTCAGAAATAAAAGAAAATGACAGTCAAGTTACAGAAACAAAGGAAGATGGCAATCAAGATTCAGAAACAAAGGACGATGATAATCAAGTTTCTGAAATAAAGGAATATGACAGTCCAGCTTCAGAAACAAAGGAAGATAACAGTCAAGTTCCAGAAGCAAAGGGAAATGATAATCCAGTTTCAGAGACAAAGGAAGATGACAATCCAGTTTCAGAAGCAAAGGAAGATAGCAGTCAAGTTTCAGAAACAAAGGAAGATAGTAGTCAAGTTTCAGAAACAAAGGAAGATGACAGTCAAGTTTCAGAGACAAAGGAAGATAACAGTCAAGTTTCAGAAACAAAGGAAGATGACAATCCTGTTTCAGAGACAAAGGAAGATGACAATACAGTTTCAGAGACAAAGGAAGATGACAATACAGTTTCAGAGACAAGGGAAGATGACAATCCAGTTTCAGAGACAAAGGAAGATGACAATCAAGTTTCAGAAGCAAAGGAAGATGACAGTCAAGTTTCAGAAGCAAAGGAAGATGACAGTCAAGTTTCAGAAACAAAGGAAAATGACAATCCTGTTTCAGAGACAAAGGAAGATGACAATACAGTTTCAGAGACAAGGGGAGATGACAATCCAGTTTCAGAGACAAAGGGAGATGAAAATCCCGATTCTGCAACTACAAATGATGAAAATGAAAAACGTCAAGATTTTTCTGAAGAAATTGATGAAGATAAAAATGTATCAACAGATGAATCTGATCAAGAAGAAAACAAAGAGAATGGGGGGAAAAGTATTGAAATTAATAATGATGAAGACGAAAACAGAAACCATCAAGCTGAACCCTCAGCAACTGACTTAGAAAATGTGGAAAATAAAAAATCAGAAGTTGAGGATTCTACTACACAAGGGTCTGCAGCGGATATAACAGAAGAAGCAACATTAAATGAAATAATTGCAAATAAAACGGATAATGATGAAACTACAGACAAAATAGAGGATGGAGACACAGAAAATAAAGTAGGCAATGGTGAATCCTCAGACAAAATAACTAGTGATGAATTTGGAGACAAAACAGACAATGAAGAAACTTCAGACAAATCAAACAATGAAGAATTGGGAGACAAAACAGACAATGAAGAAACTTCAGACAAAGCAAACAATGAAGAATTTGTACATAAAACAGACAATGAAGGAACTACAGATCAAACAAACAATGGTGAAACTGATGACCAAGTAGATAATGATGACCTTGCCGACAAAACAAACGATGTTGAACTTGCAGGCAAAACTGTAAATGAAGAATCTATCAGTTCATCTAATAAAATATCAGTTGACGACAAAGAAAATAGTGGAACAGTAATTCTTAAATCTGTGGATAACGATTCCGATTCAAATGATGAAAACGGAGAAAAATCAATAACAATTGAGACAAAAGCAGAAGTCCATGCCCCAGATAGTACATCTCCACCTTTAGTTCAGGCTACAGAAAAAAAGAGTGAGAACACTTCCTCTACTTTTGACACCATAGAAGTTAAAAATGACGAAGATCAGAAAGACAATGAAGATAGCAATTTTTTGAAAAATGAACTTACGTTTAGGAGCACAGATGAATCACAATTAACAACAGATATAAATGTTCAGAATGAACGATTCAGTGGTAAAATTCAAGAACGAAATGGCAGTGGAATCCTGGACGAAAGTCGACATGAAGATCATCCAGAATCAGAACAACAAGAAAGAAGCTCAAGCAGTTCAAGAGGTGAATTGTAACAATTGTATTCAGAGAAAAAAATATTTTCAAGACATTTCTCTAATGATAGAGTCTAAAACAAATCGTGATATGGGAATCTATATAATTTGTATTGGATGTGCCAAATTCTATAATCAAAGAAAAATGACAAATTTTCTAGTTTTCCTGTATTTTAATTCAGGCAATTGTAATTTTCGAAATTAATTGAAAGAATTTCAAAGGATTTAAAAAAAGAGCAAAGCAGCATTTCTTACTATAGAAAATGCTTTTAGGCTCAGAAACGTGTTAAATCTACGAAATTTTCAATTAAGACGTATTTCTAAAAATAAACATTCATGAAAAATGTGATGCTTTTATACAAGAGAAAATGCCATAATATCAATCCGTTCAATTACTCAAACAATTTTATGGTTGAAACCACCAAACTCTTTTGTTTTGATGTTAATTTCATTTAAAGATTATTAAACTTCAATAAAAAGCATTAGCAAAAACATATTTTAAGCGTAATTAAATGAGAGAAAATAAAAGGACTTCCGTCATTTTCAAATGTCCCTCTTGTTTGACTTCTGCTGCTAATGACATCACAAAATGCCTAAAATGCTGAAAACCGAAATATCTACTGTTGAATATTCTGGAACTTCCGCGAAGACTTTTCCCCCTCCACAGCTAAATGAATATCCAGACACAAACGTGAAACTTGGGTTAACAAATATGTCTCTGAAATGAACTTTAAAAGACTTTTCAATCAAAACAGGAAAGATCAACCATTTCTTCGTGTTATTTGCCTGGAATATTGTGGGAAAGAACGCCTCTTCCTTCGGCATTTCGCCAAGCAGCAGTGATTTCTGATGCTTCAAGGATCAAAGCAAACACAACCAAACTTGCATAGTATAAAGATTCAAAACTGACACTGATTGAAAAAAACTCTCGCCATGTGTGTAAATAATAGCAGGAATAACTTGCAACACTTATGAAAAATTAGCTCTTTTTATTGTCTTTGTGAAAATGAGATGTAAAACAAAGTCCATGAAATCCTCTTTTATGAAAAAAGGGAAAGCCTCCTACTGGGAGATTCCGCAATAAATTTCATTTATGAAATAGTGGTCTGTTTTCTAAAATACACACAAATCATTATACATCAACAAATTCGCCCTGTCATGATGATATCTTTTTGAGAATATTTTTCAAAAAAACATACTGATAATTAAAAAGACTGCCCTAAGAATTAAAATTATTTTCCTTTTCTAGAAGTATCCCTTAACAAATGTTTCCCTTTTTGTAGACTTTAGAGGAACTTTTGTAAGTAAACATTCTATCCTGAAAAATTATATAATAAAGATTTATTATATATATGTATATATTATATATTTGTATATACAGTCGGACCTCTATATAATGAAGTAGCTAAATCCCGAAAAACTTCGTTATATGGAAAAATCGGTATATAGAGGATCATCTTTCAAGATACATTATAAAGCACATAAAACAAATTTTATGTTCATGAACTCTACACCTTTTTGTAACTTAATATCTCTTTGTTTTATATATCTGACCCATCAAAAAAAATTCAAGGAAAATAAGAAAAAAGAATTTTGAGGGATATACTGTATTTTCATCATTAAAAAAATAATTTTATATTAAAATTATAATTTTAAAGGCATTTTCTGATTTAAAGTAAACAAGTAATTTTAAACATACTTTATTTTATAGATAAAACTTCACTGAGGGTGAAGGGGATATCGAAGATGTTTCTAGTGAACTGCACAATGGGGGTTAAAGGTTATTCTTCTTGGATTACACTCTCAGAATTCTATTACTCTCGACGACTGAGGCACCTAATAAAACCAGTTCAAGATTTATGACCACCATAAAATGTGTTAAGAGAGAATAACTTAATATGTCCAGAAATACTTTAAAAATAGGAAGGTCAAAAATTGAGTGGCAAGAAAAAAAAGTTCGTTATATAGAAAATGCACTTTGTAATAGGGAGGCTATATTTTATAAAGAAAATGATGAAATGTGTTTTTGGTTCCAGGAAAAAGTTCGTTATATAAAAAAAATTCATAACAAAGATGTTAGTAATATGGAGGTTTGAATGAATAGTTTAAAATTTAAACGTGTTAAAAAAAATTCAGGAGGTGTGTGTTTTTTTTGGGGTTTTTTTTTTTTTTTTTGCCCTCTTGATAATTTGAAGTTTTTCATTGGTCCCTTCAACTTCGAAATCTCGAGAATCGACTGTATATTGTTTAGTTTTTTCAAAAGTATGCAAAGTAAAAGTATCACTATGAATTTTTTGAAAATTGTCATTTTTTGTAACGATAACTGCCTTCTAGCAAAATATTTTAGGAATATCTCTAAAAGCTCACTTCAGTATATATAGTTACTTATTAGTTATTTTCAGTAAAAATTGCATGAGCATTCATACAGCAGGTTCTGCGAAAAAGGTGCACGCAGTTTGAAAAACATCATTTTGAGAACATTGCATTTTTAATATAAAATGTGCCACTTTGTCACAAAAATTATGAATTACTACATGTGTTATATTTCCTTATTCCTTAATTCCAGGGGACAGATAAACGCTTAGATCCAATATATATCTTTATATCAACCCAATGATTCGCACCATCTTTTAGCATTTTGGTTTATTTCGTAGACAACACGGAAGACAAGTACACAGCACAAAGAACATTACATAATCTTACTCTACAAGCTAAACAAAGTATATCTCTCAGATGATTTGCAGCGCCATCTATTCATTTAACATTTAATTTACAACACATTCCCCCCTATGAACGAACAGTTCATAACTCCAAATTAATAGTGTTACTTGCATTATACTAAATTTAAATGTTAATACTTCAGAATTTCACCTATAATTATTACAACAAACAATATTAATGCATTAACAACATATTCATAATATCCATTAAATTATGTTAACTCATAGAAGGAAAATTTAAATAGCAAATAAATTTAAAGTTAAAGCAATAAATAATAAATTTCTGAAAGCTTTTAATATAATACAACAATTTCAAATAAATACAATAAAATACAAATAATAATAAATTCAAATGAAATGCATTTGAAGTTCCAAATAAAGAGTTCACAAAATTTGTATCAATAGTATTTAGTTAGGTATTTCTAAATTATGTAAAAGTTGCACATGACGTTTTATAGTGGAATTTTCCTTTTTTACTGCACAAGCTCTTAACTCTTTTATCACGACCTGTAAAGGTTTCAACTACTTTGCCCAACTTCCATGGGCTTCTCGGTAATCGATCATGATATATCAATACAATATCATTGATTTTGAATTCAGTCTGTTTCGTCGGATTCACAAAATGTACCGATTTCAAATTTAAAAGATAGTCCTTTCTTTATTGCCTCCAAAAGTTATTCAATGGTCTTTCACGGTAGTTGAATCGTTTAATAAGCACTCTTTTATATCCACAACACAGTCTATAGTAGAAAGTTTCACGGCTAGTAAACTAGTAAATCTTCTCCCTAACAAGATATTGATGGAGGTAATGGAAAGTTTCCAGTAGAATCTGAATCGATATATGTGATGGGACGCGAATTTATTACTGCTTAAATTTCACATAAAACAGTCTCTAGTTCTTCGCTCAGGAAGGCTTCTAAAAAATTCCTATTCAAAGTGGTTCGTCAGAAAGATCGTTTGAAGTAAAATACAGATAACACATTTAGAATGGAAAAAATCTATTCGAAATGTAACTTGATTGTGAATGACAACATCCCTTGGATTATTGATTGTTCCAACATCTCTTGAATTGATGTGCGACTGTATATAAACATCACACTTAGAAGCTACAAGAAGGCTTGACCCTTAGTCGATAGGTGTCCAAAGGTGGTCCAATGAAAGAGAATAATATCGGTTATTTTTTATTTCTATGACATCTAAAAGGCATTCATGGTCAGCACAGGTTCGAAAGCTGTTTCCCCAACTGAGAAAAGATGGGACCATAAACGCCTGAAGTCCATTGTCACCCTCCCAGTTGCTAGTTGATTGCCCCATATAGCAGTTACCCTGTGGTGAGCAATTATTTGTTCAAAATACGTTTTCCATAAGTAATCATTCTAGCAGCCGTACGATAATTTGGTGTGAAGGTTTGTTTCATTTCATGCTGTTAATTCCATTGATTACGATTACGTTGTGATTCTTGGCGCAGTGAACTGTTGAAAATGTGAGCAAAAACAGGAGGTCACCTGCCGTAGGGGTACTTTTAAAAGTTAAAATTAAAAAAATATTGCAAAGAATTTCCCAAAGAGTGCATCATCTTATCTTTCAGTCAATAAGTCTGACCTATCTGGACTGTAACTGTAAGATTTTTTTTTTTTCATTTTTTCCTCCGACTTTATTTTTACACGGTTGTTAACGTTACACGAAACACCGTGTAAAACCATGCTAAAATTAGAAGCATAATTTATAAACTGCATACATTTATCATTAATCTTAAATTTATACATGTTTCGGTAAATAATTAAAATAAAATGAGGAACGCATACATATTACCTCAAAACATAGGACAAAAAATTAAACATTTTCGAAATAATAATATTAAATTATTCATCGTTACTTGTATATAACGGATTTGTTAATACTTTGTGAGATAAGTAGAAATCGCTATTTTCAATAGAAAGGTCTGTGTTATGCTGCAATCCAATAAAGATTCTCACCCTGTAATGACGTTTTGAGAAGCTGTACTCCCTTTGGAAATATATTTTACGGTTTTAACTTTTTCAAATTAGAGAAACTTTTATAATTTTTGTAACTGTTTTGGTTTTGTAAGTTCTTCATTTATAATTTTAAAAATATGAAACTAAACAATTATTCATATCATATAATAATTTTAAGTCTTATTCCCCGTTTTGATCAATATTTAAAAATTTATTTGCTAAATTTGTACAAAATGGATGGTCACCATGAAATGACGTCTTATCACAATTTGAAAAAATTTCTCAGTAATAATGAAAGCATTTTGTAAACTTGAGTTCAACTAAAAAAGGTAAACTTGACGAATATAAAGTTACAATTACTCTATTAGAAAAGTGTGATTTTATAAATTGCCTGAGACAATTCTTTCCTTGGTTATGTGAAAACATAGACCCTATTTCTATAACCTTACAGCATGACTTCCGAAAAACTAGTGTTCTGTTGAATAATTTTCTGTGTGAGGAGACTGGTATTAATAAGAAATCAAAATTAATTCAGCTGCTTGTTAAACGAGTCCGGAGATCTTGCAAATGATTGGGGTGCAATGCCATTCTTTCAGAAATGAAAGAGAAGAAAACGTTTGGTCAGTTATGAAAAGTTAAGAGAAGGTCGGATCCAGAATGTAGTTTTTCAATGTGTATTGTTGCTGTCATTCAGATGTGTTTACATCTCAAAACCGACAAAGATTTCAGTTTCCTTGATATTGAATAGGATAAGTATTTTACGCCCAACATGTATGAACAATTTAAAAAGCTGTTTAAATTCCGAAATTGAGAAAATCCATTTTGTCAAAGACCTTGCAGAATTCTCGATAACTATTCTCAGTAGCCTCACTTTCAGTTTTCTGGATGTACTATTTTTTACCTTTCCTGTCACAACTGCAACAGCTAAAAGTTTTTCTTAACTAAAAATTATTAAAAATCCTCTTAGAACTTTCATAGGTCTAAATCGGTTTTCGGACATAACACAATACTGTTTATAGAAACAGATTAACTTGAAAACTAAAATTATCACCAATAAATATTATAATAATTGCGTTTGCCGGGGGAAAAAACCAAATAAAAGCATCTATAAACAACTAAGCTAATTCTTAAGCAATAAAAATTTTAATATATAAGCTTCTCTCTCTATATATATGTATGTTTATTTATTAATACACTGCTGCAACACCAAGAAAGACAAGAGATAATACAACAAAATTTATTTTGTAGATAACATGTTGACCAAGTATCAAATGATTAAATTTATAGATCTTCTGTGAAGTGTGGTTCCTGCCAGGATCAGTAGCGGCCATTGTTGGAGATCACGGCTGCCACACGCCTCGGCATTGATTCAAAGAGACTTTGGATGTGCTCTTGGGGGTACAGCAGACAAAGCAGCTTCCACACGTTGCCAAAGTTGATCTGGTGGGGCAGCTGGGGGTGTAATCTAGGTCAATCGTTGAGCAACCCTGGACCACATGTTTTCTATCCGCGAAAGGTTCGGCCAGGGAAGCAATTCAATCTGGTGATTGACGAAGAACTTTTGGACAATGCGTGCCACGTGTGGTCGCGCATTATTCTGTTGAAATATGGCTGTGGCCAAGTCCTGAAGGTAAGGAAGGACAATTGGCTCCAACACCTCGGAGATGTAGCGCTGGCTGCTTAAAGTACCGGCAATGGGTACTAGAGGAGTGCGAGAGTGATAACCACTTTCGCCCTATACCATAATATCCGGTGCAGGACCAGTGTGGCGGTGCATAACGCAGCTGTTCAGCCTCCTCTCTCCACGGTGTCTCGAGACTCGAATCCGACCATCGTGGTGTTGAAAACAGATGCATGATTCGTCAGTAAAGACAACTTCATTTCCTTCTGCCACCCACATCCTTCTTTCATCGCACCATTGGCGGCGGAGACGTCTGTGGTTCTGCGTCAAGGGTAAACCAAGCAATGGACGTCTTGCAGACAGACCACTCTGATGTAAACGGCGTCGAATGGTACGCTCAGACACTGAATGATGCGTTACAGACTCAATGTGCTGTGCTATGGTTCCTTATGTGACTCAGCGATCCGTCACTGCCATGCGCACAATTGGCCTCTCCTCAAGTGAAGTGGTCGACTGAGGTGGATGCGATCGACCACGTCGGTCCGTCGTACCCTCCTGCATCCAACGTTCACATATCCGCATTACAGTTGTTTGGTTTCTTCCAACACGACTACCGATTTCCCTGAAAGATAATCCACAATCTCGGTAGGTCACTATCCTTCCTGTGTCGAACTCGGATACTTGATCGAAAGCTGATCGCTGTTTTCTGCGAGACATAACTGATCGTTTTTTGAAAAACCCGCAAGAAAAACACAATTGCCGAACTTGAAATCGTCAAAATCTCGAAGCCTTAAATAGCACTTTGAGGTGGCAGGTGATGTGTGTCTTACATGAACTGTTAGAGTAGTCCTTTGTAGTATTAAAATATATTACCATTTATTTTTTCAAATAAAAGAAGTAAAGGATAATTTTATCTTTCGATAACCTTAAGAAATCGTCATCTTGCCCCAGTACCGGGGCAAGATGACAACACTGAAAAAGGTTGAACATATTTTATCTTTTGAATATGTTACATGGTTTAACAAGATAATTGTGTTTTTACATCGTATCAAAATAAGCGTAATGCATTGCAACGTAATGTTGAAGTTCTTTTATGCAGCTAACAGTAGTCACAAATAAAAATGCCATTTTCATAATTGGAACATTCCTCATGCTACCACTCTTGGCATTTACAGCACTGGATCTATTCTCCTGTTGCTGAGTCACAATATTCCTCTTCACAAGCAAGACATCTTATAAAAGCGGTTCTTAACCTATGGGTCGCGACCCAAAATTGGGTCGCGAAGCATATTTCTTGGGTTGCGCTGAGTCGAACCAAAAAAGTTAGTAATACACCAAATAAAAAGGAAAAACCAACACCTCCTAGAAGAGTTATTCCTAATACAATGTTTCGGTTTTACCGCTCTTCGCCAATGGCCTTCCGGAAGTGACGTCCAATTCCTGTCCTGAGGCTTTCTCTTCTAGGAGTTGTTGGTAATACGCACGCCATTGCTTTGCGTGCGCGCAGACTCAGTAAGCTCTCTGCCAAAAACTCGTTTCTGCGTATTGTGTTGTGAATAACAGTGAAACGTGTAATAACAGTGAAACGTGAATACAAGCATTTTAGAAACAAATTTTGTCTTATTATTAATAGTGGAGTGATCAAGCTGTAGTGCGTATTGTAAAATTGTAATCACCCTAATAATGGCAAAACGTGAATACAAAGCATTTTTAGAATTAGGTTTTACTTGCATTTATGATCGAGGAGTGAACAAGCCGCAATGCGTGTTGTGCAGTGAAATATTAAGTAATGAATCGATGAAACCGAACAAACTTAAAAGACATTTTGATGCAAAACATAAAAATTTTTCCTTTGAGGGAAAAGATCGTACTTTTTTTGAAAGAAAAGAAGCCCATTTAAAAAGACAGCGTTTGGATGCACCAAGTAGTAATGGTTTTATAAATTCTGCCAAACAAGCTACACTTGCTTCTTTTCATGTGGCTTGGCATATTGCAAGACAAAAGAAATCCCATAATATTGCTGAAAAACTTATAAAACCTGCTACCATTGACATGGCACGTATCATGTGCGGAGATGAAAGTTAAAAAGAAATTACAAAAGATACCATTATCAAATGATACAATTCGTTTACGAATTAATGATATGTCATTTGATATTAAGAATCAACTTATTTCTGCTATAAAAATTGCTGGTTTATTTAGTATTCAACTGGATGAAACAACAGATGTAAGTAAAGATGCTCAACTCATGGTTTACGTGCGGTATCCAGGTTTAACAGATATATAGGAGGACATTTTATTTTGCAAACCAATGTCAACAACAACTAGAGGTGAAGATATTTTTCTTATGGTCGATTCGTTTTTTAAAGAAGAAGGATTAAATTGGAATCAGTGTTTCAGTATTTGCACCGACCGCGCAGCTGCCATGACAGCATCTCAAAAGGGATTTTCGACAAGAGCAAAACAAATGAATCCACAAATTATATCGATTCATTGTTTGTTACATAGAAAAAATCTTGCTTCAAAAAAATTACACCCGAATTATGTATCGATTTGGATGAAATTGTTGCGGTAGTCAATTTTATCAAATCAAGAGCTCTTAACTGTAGAATTTTCCGCGAACTGTGTTTCGAATTTGGTGCAGAATACGGACATTTATTATATTATTCTGAAGTTAGATGGCTGTCCCGGGGCAAAGTTGTTAAAAGAGTATTATCATTACGGACAGAAGTCGAATTATTTTTGAGAGAAAAGAAACACCCATTAGCATCTAAATTCTCCGAGTTGAAGTGGATTACTCAAGTTGCTTATCTGTCAGATATTTTATTTGAAATAAATAATATAAATACGTCTATGCAAGGACGTAATCATGCTATTATTGAATTAACTGAAAAAAAATTACACGTTTTAAAAATAAACTCAAATTATGGAGAAATAAGGTTGAAGTAAAGAAACTTGCTTCATTCCCGACTCTTAATTTACTTGTTGAAGACATTAATATTGATATCACAGATTTTGAAATACAGAAAATTATTATTAATCATTTAGAAAAACTAATAGCAGACTTTGATCGATATTTCTCTGCAGACGATGTTTTTAAATATAATTGGGTTCGAATGCCATTTAATTTTGATGTAAGTGATTTGTATGAGGAATTGGTTAATACTTGTATTAATCAATTTCAAGAACAATTAATAGAAATACAAAGTGACCAAGCACTTCGATACAATTTCTACAAAAACACTGAATCTTTATGTGCTTTCTGGTTAAAATTAAAAACCGAAAAGCCAATAATTGTTAAAGAAGCCCTTAAAGTATTATTGCCCTTTTCAACAACATATATGTGTGAGGCTGGTTTTTCGGCTCTGTGTGTAATCAAAAACAATTACCGGAACAAGTTAAATCCTGAAATAGATATAAGGTGCTCCTTGACAAGCATTCAACCGAGGTTTGAAGATCTTTCAAAATGTATTCAAGCACAAGGTTCTCATTAAAACTGTATGACTTGCATTTAAAATTTAAAAGACTTAACATATGTATTGATATTTCTTTTCTTTTTTTAGGAATAAGTTAAAATGACAATTATTTTCAAAAAGTTATAAATATATTTTAATTTGGTTAATAAAAATTATTAAAAACACTTGATTATTAATTAAATTTTCCTTGGATCGAAAAGTACTTTTGTTTATCTTTATTATTAAAAAAAATAAATAAAAAATTTGTAAGTTTAAAAAAATCATCATCGTAGGATTGAAGATTTTTTAAAAATACGATCTAAAATAAAGCAATGAAAAAATTTTGACTTTTTTTTGGGTCACGACATGAACATATTTCTCAAATTTGGGTCGCGGCTTAAAAAGGTTAAGAACCACTGTCTTATAACACCGTCCTTTGAAGTTGATCAAACTGGAATGTTTGGTCTGGATTTCATAGACTTAGGCCTATAGGAACTTAGTTTTTAGTTTGTTTTTTGTTTTTTTACACCCTTTTTGGCTTCACAAGCTTCTTTTCTCTGTTTTTTTTAAAAAAACTTCCTGTTTTTCCTCCTGCTTTGCCCTTTGTTCTAACATTTCTTTGATGGGTGTACTTGTAAGAATGCTTGAGCTCAGTTTTCTGCTTTTTCTTTTTTTTTCCTCACATTATGTTGCTTTAGGCAATGGTTTGAAATAAAAAAAAAAAATAACAGGCTTCTTTGGCGTATCGGAATAAACATTTGCCATAAGTTCTGGTTCTTCTGGAGGGTTTATATGATGGTTCTCTACTACCAGGGTCTGAGGATTAGCACTATTATAGTTTCATCCCCAACAACATCATGGTCAGTAGTTTTTGCCACAGCATAGTCAAGTTCGCTAAACACAAGAGGATTATGAGACTCGGTCTCATATTCTTTAAACCCTTTCAATGGCATTTCCAACTGTAGCTGCTTTGAAGTAAGTGGCGCTCAAAAACTCACCAAATTTTTGTCTGTGATAGTTTGTTCTGGATAAGTGATCCAGAACAAACCTTGTAGCCTTTTAATAGCCTTGTAGCCATATTGTATTTTTTTAATTGGTCGAAAATGATACAACAAGTGGCTGGAGATGATGATGATAAGTGGGGCGACAACCCAACCATGATGATGTTTTTTGCTCTGCAATCAGGGACGTCCTAAGACTTCTTGAGGCCCTGGGCCCTAATGAAAAGATAGCACGCCCCCCCCCCTCCCTCTGCGATCCTTTCTTCTAATTTGGTGTATATACATGTACTGTTCAATGAAAGTAATCCATAGTAAAAAGAGGTTTTATGTGAAAATTCGCGTTTTCTACATTTAAATTTGTGAAATCATTAATTAGGTCTTCAAAATCAATTGTTAATAGTATTTCATATTCTATACACATCAAGTTTAAATTATTCGAACGTAATTGTGTCATACGATTTCTCGATTCATTTTTGAACCATTTGAGTTTTGAAAACGAACGCTCATCACTCGCGTTAGTAATCATCACTGATAAGAAAATTCTCATAATTATTTCAATATTGGGAAACACTATAAATAATCTTTCAGTATATATGTATGTATAGAGTGTGTTGTTCTCAATTCCAGTCCCCTCATCCAACAACTGATCTTCATCTGCATTTGTAGAATTATATTTTCTTTTATTGATCTTTCTTTTTCCCAATTCTTCTTTTTGCTTTTTCTTCATCTTTTCACCATCAATGATCAAATATGACTTGAGATGTTGACATTCTAAGTTAAGTTGTCACGGATCTATACGGAGCTCAACTACTTCCTTGGGGATTCTTCAGGGGGAAAATATTTATTTCAACCAAATTTCACCGAGTAAGAAAGCGTGATTATGCAAATGAAGTATACTATATAAATTCTGTATTCGCGAGTTAAAAGAGTTGGCAAGTGAGTTTGTTAGTTGAAGAGTGAAGGATCGAGGAATTATTAAGAGCATTTGGAATTTATCCATGAAAAGAATTACAGAGAATGATGTATCAATCGGCAGTGATTAAAGCCAGATAAGGATCTCCTGCAAAGATTCAAGTGTAGGATCAACTTCGTAAAAGTACAGATATCGTGATCCTTATTTAATTAGAAGTTAGCTTATTAGTTTGCGACGTAGTTTATATTGAGCGTGTTCAATCTATCGTGGAATTCAGTTGAGGGTCCGTATTGTTATCCCCGTGCTATTGAATCTCACCTCCGCGCTCTACTATCTGATCAGTTATCTTAATTAGATTGTTATTGTGTCTGATTGATATTTTGGTGTCAATAAATTAAATAGAGAGAAACATGTCTAGTTAATATTCAGTTCCTCCCACACACTCAGCCGGGTCTGCGGGTAGACAAGGGGGTTTGGAGGGAAGCAAGAATCGTCCAGCATTACAAAGTTCCTCTCCATTAATGTCTTTATCGTAAATTACTGATAATTTCTTGCAGGCTTTTTTAATTTCTGTTTCATCTAAATTAGAAATATTTTCAAAAAATCCAAACATTTAAAATAATTTCTCATATTTTTTACTACGCGTTTGTATAATGCAAATTAGAGAGTCGTTACTGGTAAAAAGATTCTATTTTAAATTTCTGGCTGTGGGTGCTTTTAAACGTTGTGTCAGTGTGTCTCTATTTTCTTCAAGAAAAATTACCCTAACACTCCGTTGTCTTACACGGTTGTTAAAACTTTGATATTCCTTTATAAAGGATACTTCCTTGGCTTTTGATTCATAATAGTCAAAAGTCTCTCTTAGCTCTTATATATATGACTAGCTGTTACCCGCCCGCTTCGCTGGGTATTTCATGATGTTTTATAAATTTTTACTGCTTATATATATGTATAAATTATAATTATTAATATATTAATATATAATAATTAATTATAATATATTATATTATATTATGTAATATAATATCCCCATGAAGTAAGAAGTGAGTTGGCAGGGGGTTAAGGGGGTTATTATATTATATTATATAATAATATATTATATTATAATATAATTAATAGCTAAATTATTTTCATGAAAAATTTTATATTATTGTGTTTGTTTAATTTTCCTGAGCACACACACACAATTGCCTGTACTTTATAATATTTAGCATTTTGGATAGCTAACTCTTTTAGCAAAAAGTAGTCATGTTTTTTAGAACTTATAAATAATAATGTGCATATCTCATTACTCGGTACCATCCGAAACATTTTTCAAATGATTTACTACTTGCTAGGTACGAATTTGATAATCCCGTTGAGAGCCGTTTTCCAAAATTACCGCTCTTAGCGGATTTCAATTCAACAAAAGAAAAATGCAAACCAAATTTCATTATTACAGTCCTTGTAGCTCAAAAAAAAAAAATTTTTTTTGTCAATACGTCCCAGTAACCCCTGCAACCCCCCAGAACTTGATTTGCTTAAAATTTATTCTTAGTGGACCCCTATTCAACAAAAACATGCTTAACAAATTTCAAGTATATGGGTCTAACAATTAAAAACAGGAATTTTTTCTGTAACTCCTCTTGACCCCTCGCAAACATCTTTGGGGGTCAATTTTCATTTTACTCTTTGTTAGAGGAACTCTATTTCATGAAAGGAACATGCCTACCAATTTTCAAGCAGGATGATCAAGTAGTTTAAAAATGGAAATATTTATCGATTACGCCTCTTAATCTCCCGAAATTAAACTTGGTAGTTGATATTCGCGAAACCCATTTTTAGCGGTTCTCTACTTTACGAAAGGAATATGCTTATCAAATATCAAGACTGTACGTCGAACAGTTTAAAAATGGTGATAATTGTCTATAACGCCACTTGAGCCCCCGCAACGCCACTTCTGGGTTTGTTTTCAGAAAACCCATTTTGTAGGGGAATTGCACTCTATGAAAGGGATCTGCTTAGCAAAATTTGAAGACTGTGCGTCCAATTAATTAAAAATGCAAAAAAATTATCAATAACGCCCCTTGAACCCCCGCAACACCACCTAGGGGTCGATTTTCACAAAACACATTTTGCAGTGTATTTCTATCCTATGAGAGGAATCTGTTAACCACATTTCAAGACTGTGAGTCTAATAGTTTAAAAAAGAAATAATTATTTATATCTGCCCTTAACCACCCGCAACACCCCTTGGGGGTCAATTTTCTTCAAACCCGTTTTGTAGCGGATATTTACTCCATGAAAGAAACATTCCTACCAATTTTCAAGCAGGTAGGTCAAATAGTTTAAAAACGAAAATATTTATCTCTTACGCCACTTATTCCCCTGCAACGCCACTTAGAGGTCTGTTTTCACAAAACCTTCTTATAGCTGATCTCTACTCTATGAAAGAAATCTCTTTATCAAATATAAAGACTGCGCGTCTAATAGTTTAAAAATGGAAATAATTATCTATAACGCCCCTTAAGGCCCCTCAACGCCACTTGGGGGCAATTTTCACGAAACCTATTTTTAGCGTATCTCTACCCTATGAGAGGAATCTGCTTACTAAGTTTCAAGACTGTACGTCTAATAACTTAAAAATAGGAATTTATAATGCCCCTTAAACCCCCCGCCCCCGCAACACCATTTGGGGGTCAATTTTCCCAAAACCCATTTTGTAGTGGATATTTACTCCAGGAAAGAAACTTACCTACCAATTTTCAAGCAGGTAGGTGAAGTGGTTTAAAAACGGATATATTTATCTATTACGCCCCTTAATCCCCCGCAACGCCACTTAGAAGTCTGTTTTCACAAAACCCGTTTTGTAACTGATCATTATTCTACGAAAGGAATCTATATATCAAATTTAAAGACAGTGCGTCAAATAGTTTAAAAATGGAAATAAATATCTATAACGCCCCCTAAGCCCCTGCAACGCCACTTGGGGGTCGATTTTCAGCAAACTCATTTTGTAGCGGATCTCTACTCTCTGAAAGGAATCCGCTTACCCAATTTCAAGATTGTACATCAAGTAGTTTAAACATGGAAACAATTATTATTAAAGCCCTTAACCCCCGTAACGCCCCTTGCGTTTCGAATTTCGGAAAATCCGTTCTTAGCTGATGTCTACTCTATCAAAGGAACATGTCTACCAAATTTCAAGTCTGTAGGTTGAATAGTTCCAGAGATTTCGTGATTAGTCAGTTCAGTCAGTCAGTCCAGTGAGTGAGTCGCTTTTCTCCTTTATATATAGATTAATGA
>BMAO01009659.1:0-15269 GCA_019973975.1 Trichonephila clavata | reverse complement strand
AAATTATATTTATACATATATTAGTCGAGCCTTCATATAATAACTTCTGTATTGTGAATTTTTCGCTATAGCGAACTTTTTCCTGGAACCAAGAACATTTCATGATTTTCTTCGTAAAATAAGCTCCCAATAGCGAAATGCATCTTCTATATAGCGAACATTTTTCTTGTGGTTCAATTTTTTTACTCCCTATGTTATACGTATTTCTGGAACATTTCAAGTTATATCTCTCTTTTAACATATTTTATGGTTTTCATAAAGAGAGTTTTGGTGCATTGTAAAGATGTGAAACGTATTATGAAATAAAACATTTTTTCACTCAAAAAAAAAAAAAAACTCAAACAAAAATTGACAGATTTTTATGAGTAATTAAATTAAGGACAAACGTGGCAATGTATGTTTGAATCTACTTAAAAATAATGTATGTTTAAAATTACTTATATGCATTAAACTAGAAAAAAAATGTCCTTAAAATTCACTATTTTAATTTTAAAATATTTTCTTAATGTTGAAAATGCAGTACACTTCTCGGCATCTTTTTTTCTTGCAGTTTTGCAATATTTCTTTCTTTTTTTTATTGGTAAGATATATAAAATACATGAATATGAATTTAGAAAAAGTGTATATAAATAATTACTTTTTACTATAAAGTGTTTATGAATTTAAAATTTGTTTTATGTGGTTTAAAGTATGTTAAAAGATAAACCTCTATATAAGGAATTTTCCATATAGCGAATTTTTTTTCAGGATTTACCCACTTTATTAAATAGATTTCCGACTGTATATACATATATAATATATAATATACATATATTATATATATATATATATATACTAGCTGTTACCCGCCCGCTTCGCTGGGTGTTTCATGATGTTTTATAAATTTTACTGCTTATATATATGTATAAATTATTGATATCTAAGTCCTAGCATTAAGAATTCGATTGAATTGAAAAATATACTTATACCTGTAACTGTCACCTGTTGATAAAAAAAAAAGGGCAGAACTCATCTAATTTGTATTTTCTAAAAATCTCTAAAATTGAAGCATAGAATGATGTTTGCTCTTTCGTAACTCAAAAACCAAGTGGATTCCCGCAAAAACAATTTTCGGTGGATCACTACTCCGTAAATTGAACATGCAAGCCAAATTTCAAGTCTAAATCTAACAGAAAAAAGCAAAAGTTTTACTATAAATATCCCCGTAATCCCGTTGAGAGCCGTTTTCCAAAATTACCGCTCTTAGCGGATTTCAATTCAACAAAAGAAAAATGCAAACCAAATTTCATTATTATAGTCCTTGTAGCTCGAAAAAAGTAATTTTTTTTGTCAATACGTCCCAGTAACCCCTGCAACCCCCCAGAACTTGATTTGCTTAAAATTTATTCTTAGTGGATCCCTATTCAACAAAAGAAACATGCTTAACAAATTTCAAGTATATGGGTCTAACAATTAAAAACAGGAATTTTTTTCTGTAACTCCTCTTGACCCCTCGCAAACATCTTTGGGGGTCAATTTTCATTTTACTCTTTGTTAGAGGAACTCTATTTCATGAAAGGAACATGCCTACCAATTTTCAAGCAGGATGATCAAGTAGTTTAAAAATGGAAATATTTATCGATTACGCCTCTTAATCTCCCGAAATTAAACTTAGTAGTTGATATTCGCGAAACCCATTTTGTAGCGGTTCTCTACTTTACGAAAGGAATCTGCTTATCAAATTTCAAGACTGTACGTCTAACAGTTTAAAAATGGGGATAATTGTCTATAACGCCACTTGAGCCCCCGCAACGCCACTTCTGGGTCTGTTTTCACAAAACCCATTTTGTAGGGGAATTGCACTCTATGAAAGGAATCTGCTTAGCAAAATTTGAAGACTGTGCGTCCAATTAATTAAAAATGCAAAAAAATTATCAATAACGCCCTTGAACCCCCGCAACACCACCTAGGGGTCGATTTTCACAAAACACATTTTGCAGTGTATTTCTATCCTATGAGAGGAATCTGCTAACCAAATTTCAAGACTGTGAGTCTAATAGTTTAAAAAAAGAAATAATTATTTATATCTGTCCTTAACCCCCGCAACACCCCTTGGGGGTCAATTTTCTCCAAACCCGTTTTGTAGCGGATATTTACTCCATGAAAGAAACATTCCTACCAATTTTCAAGCAGGTAGGTCAAATAGTTTAAAAACGAAAATATTTATCTCTTACGCCACTTATTCCCCTGCAACGCCACTTAGAGGTCTGTTTTCACAAAACCTTCTTATAGCTGATCTCTACTCTATGAAAGAAATCTCTTTATCAAATATAAAGACTGTGCGTCTAATAGTTTAAAAATGGAAATAATTATCTATAACGCCCCTTAAGTCCCCTCAACGCCACTTGGGGGCAATTTTCACGAAACCCATTTTTAGCGTATCTCTACCCTATGAGAGGAATCTGCTTACTAAGTTTCAAGACTGTACGTCTAATAACTTAAAAATAGGAATTTATAACGCCCCTTAAACCCCCCCCCCGCAACACCCCTTGGGGGTCAATTTTCCCAAAACCCATTTTGTAGCGGATATTTACTCCAGAAAGAAACTTACCTACCAATTTTCAAGCAGGTAGGTGAAGTAGTTTAAAAACGGTATATTTATCTATTACGCCCCTTAATCCCCCGCAACGCCACTTAGAAGTCTGTTTTCACAAAACCCGTTTTGTAACTGATCATTATTCTACGAAAGGAATCTATATATCAAATTTAAAGACAGTGCGTCAAATAGTTTAAAAATGGAAATAATTATCTAAAACGCCCCCTAAGCCCCTGCAACGCCACTTGGGGGTCGATTTTCAGCAAACTCATTTTGTAGCGGATCTCTACTCTCTGAAAGGAATCCGCTTACCCAATTTCAAGATTGTACATCAAGTAGTTTAAACATGGAAACAATTATTATTAAAGCCCTTAACCCCCGTAACGCCCCTTGCGTTTCGAATTTCGGAAAATCCTTTCTTAGCTGATGTCTACTCTATCAAAGGAACATGTCTACCAAATTTCAAGTCTGTAGGTTGAATAGTTCCAGAGATTTCGTGATTAGTCAGTCAGTCAGTCAGTGAGTGAGTCCCTCTTTTCTCCTTTATATATATAGATATATATATATATACGAGGTGTTCAAAGGGATGTGATTCGAGGTGTGTAATCATGAGATTTGAAGGGCCAGAAATGCAACAGATACAGAGATAGAAACAACATTTAATAGTAAAATGCACATACTAAGTTTCTTAAAGGAAATAGCCTATGGCGTGTAGGCGGACCTCTCATTACTTAGGAAGGTTAAAAATTCTTCGGCGAAAATGCGATGTCGGTTGATCATGGAACCAGTTCAAAACTGCAGCTTTACCCCCATCGTCGGAGTGAAATCGTTGAACCATTAGGCCATAGGTTCTCAAAGTGAACGATAACGCCCCTTTGTGGGAGTTTGATGCTTTCAGGGGAAGGGGCAGTAAAGAACCAGAGAAAATTAGGAGACGTTAAGATGTCAGGAGGGGTTTGGCAGATTAACCAAATCTAATCTTAAAAAAGACCAAAAACATGCTGATTATGTACTACAAAGTAAACTTTAATAACTGTTTACTTATGATGATTGTATGTATTTAAATCATTTCTATATCTCATGTATGAAAATTCCCATATTTCGGTAGTTCGGAAAGTGGATGAAAATCTTTAGATTGTATTATATTCAGATCTATACTTTAAATTGAATGATATAGTGCATTTTAAATTTGGCAGTGCACATGGTGCCTTTGTCTGTGAGCTGTAGGAAAAATGTTTCGTTCACTGCATTTCATTACGTATATTATCCAAGAAACATAATTAAATATGCTAACCAGGAATTAACGTGTGATTTTTTAAAGACTGAAACAGTCAATTGATATTTATGTCGAAAGAAATAGTTTATTTTTTGAATTACTTCTTATCATCAAAACCCCTGCCTGTCTTTATAACGGTAATCAAAAAATCTTTTATTCCACTCTTTTAAATGAAGAAATTCAGTAGTGTTTCAATTCCAACAATATCCTATCTATGACCAAAATATATAATATTACACATTCAAATATATTTGTGGAAAAAGCTATTACAGATTCGCAAGTAAAAAAAAATCGGGGCTTTAGAAAAAATTAAATTAAAAAATGTATTATATTAGTAATAGAATAATTTTTAAAATTAAACTCTTGTTTTCACCATGTATTTATTATGTACTCTCTTATTTCTCTAGAGTGGGAGAGGGCGGCATCGAAATATTCCCTAGAATAGGTTACGCTAGTTCAAAAAAGTTTGGAAACCTATACATTAGGCCGTCAACATCATCCTTCCGACTGACTGCTGAACTTTGAATTCTTAGGACTGAAGTGAGACGGTATGTTTCCATTGCATGATGATTGCTAGAAGTGGTGACACCAGGTTTTCTCTTCTGCCAGTATGGGGTGGCACAAAGTCGTCACTTAGCGCCCTTTAGCGATACAAATGTTGGAAACTCAGGCCCATTCCGGCTTACACCTTTCCAGAGTTAAAAATTTTATTAACAGCTTGCTGATCTATTTTGGAAGCAGTTGCATCCATACCGGCCATTTCTAAAGAATATACGTCCTTAGGAAAGCAGTTATCACAAATCTGTTTGCACACGCGTGTACGTGGTACATACACCTTCACTATAGCGTTTATTTCACGAAATTACATTGAAAATTGCTCGCGTGCGAAGCTTCGAAGTACTCTCATTTGAACACACCTAATATATATATATATATATATGTATTATATATATATATATATATATGTGTGTGTGTGTGTGTGTGTCTGAACTGAATATTCCTTATAATTTGTAAAACGTGAAACTTCTAAATACAAAATATGGTTTAACACGAGATGATACAACTGTCCCAATAAAACTTTTATGTATTTTCATGTATTTTTTTTCTTAACACGAAACGAAAATCACTTAACACGAAAATATTTACCCTTTAGTAATGATGAAAATGCGGAAAAAACCAGCCACGCAGGCGAGATTTGAGAAAAGTATGAAATGAAAGAGAGGTGGTTTTCACATGTTTCGTAGAAAGGCTTTCGTAACTTGGCTTTGAAACACCCTCGGAATAACCTGAGACACGAGCCAATTTTATTTATCCTTCACACCCTCCACACCTACAGACACCCCACAAAATCATCCAAAGTAAGGAACATCATGCAAAAAGGGACGCGCAGTTATTTAGACGCACATTCCATTGGTGAAATGAATACCAAAATGGATGACATCGAATAATTTGTGAACAATTTGAAACTAAATATGATAATGCAAATAGAAATATCAGACTGTTTTTCTAAAGCTCAATAAATGTTTTGTTTTCGAAAAAAACTTTCGAATTCTGTATTAATTTCCACAAGTTCTTGTGAATGTTTTTGTTTCATTGATCTTTATAAAATACATTAGGGGTGACCACGGCACACGTGTCACAGTGTGGCACGGCAGAGTTGTAAGAGTGGCATGTGAGCACACTTATTGAAGATTAAAAACTTTGAAAAGATAATAGTAAACACTATTTTTTTACTGTTTTATTGAAAAGTAGTGGGTACAGACAAAATAAAACATCAAAATCTATTTTAAATACACTTAATTAAATAACAGTACAAAATTATAATGTAGAAAACATTCATTTATTGTTGTGTGCTTTTTTTAAAAAGGAAGTGCATTCGTGATATTCTGGAATTTAAGGGAGTGCGTTTTAAAGTATCTGGAAGAAAACAATGAACTGCCTATTAAGTGCTTGCTTCTCAAGAATGGTTTTGAGATGTAAGTCTTCTTACCGATACTGCAAGATATTTAAGATAAAAAAGAAAAGATTGTTCTCTTTCCCAATCCTGATTGATCTTATATCTTCTTTTGTGAACATACTTTGGCTTTTTTTGTCTCGATTTTGGAGGGGAGGGGGAGAAATTGATGCACAGGTAGAAAAATTCAAATCTGTTAACAACTTCGGGAACTAATGCTAATATAGATGAACCCAGTGCAAAATCTACAAATCGGAAAACCACATTAAAAAAAGTACTGACTGTTCACAATAATTATTTACAATTAAATTTTTTTGGTTACTCATTTTTATTTATACCTAAACAATTTGATTGAAACTCACGAGAAAGTTTTAACAATAAACCTTAAGTTCGTACTTTTGTCTTATTTATTATATTAGTTTTAAATTTCCGTTACTTAGACTTGCATGAAATATGTGCTATTTGCGTAAAAAGTTCATAATGAGCCTATAAGTAACATTTTTTCATCTTTGAGGAATCTTTTGTTTGTTGGTAATGTTTATATAAAGAGGCACGCAAAACTCTTTTTATCAGATAGTGACACTCTTCCTAAAAGGCTGGCTACACCTGAAATACATGCATTATATACATGTCTATGTAAATAAAATATATGCTCTAATAGACTTTATATATATATATTTATATATATATGTATATATATATATATATATATATATATATATATATAAATATATATATATATAAACAGGTTGGCCATAATTAAACTGCAAGTGTTCAAAAGGTCCTGGAGAGAAAACCACTGGGATTATTCCAGTGAAATTTGGTATCTACACGTTTCTGAACATGCGCAAGTGAAATATGCAAGGAAAAAAAATCGCCATTTTCACCCGATAGATGGCGCTGCGCCGTGTTTCAATGCTTATCGATGGCATATATGCGAATTTTAAGCTCATCGACTGTATAAAAGACCACATTGAGTAATGGTCAATCATTACACTGAATAAGAAAGGACGCGTATTGTTAGTTGAGATATTCTATCAAAATGGTAGCAATTATTCAGCTACTCTGAAAGACTACCGGTGTTTAAAACGATTAAGAAGAGGTCCAATGAGTGTGTGTCAATGGATTGAAAAATATGATTTCTAAATTTGAAGAAACAGGAGAATATTGGGTATTATTCCAGGCACAAGATGGCGGCGTTCCGTGAAACCTGACGGGACCCCGGAAAGCAACTGCGGCACTATTGCAGGTAGCAATTGCGCCGCTATTGCTACCCGTATTTTCGTAGTAGTAATAAGCGGCGCAACAAATTAATGACGCTTTTGCCTCTTAGAATGTCATTATGCTCTGTCCATCAGTTTTGGAATTTCTATATGCCAAAGGTGAGATTTGAAATATTGTACAAAAATCATAATGAGTGAATTCTCTTCTATCCACTGTATAATTTCTAAAAATAAGCTTTAAGTTGTTAAATTACTTTAAATTTAGACAAGGAAATTTTTCGAGAAATCGTGAATCTTGATGTGTGTGGCCAACATATCAAAACAAACAATTTCAAAATGAGAAAAAGATTAACTGAAATTTAATAAAGCTTAAGATGTATAAAATTATTAACAAAATTCAGCAGAGGAAAAAAGAATGCAATGTGACTTTATTTATGTTTCTCATCAAAATCAATATCATTATTAAAAGTACATTAGAGTCATTTCTTTAATAACTAATTTCGTATCATTTAACCTCAAAACACCAATAACTGTAATAAATTATACCTCAATGGACATTTTAAAATAAAATAATGAAGTTCATTAACATTTCTCAAAAATCTTGTATAATAAAACACACACACTCTACTTTTTCTTTTAAAATAAAAACAATATCACTTAACACAAAATACACTATAAAAGTTTGTATCATATTACATATTATATATATATATATATATTACAAAAATATACAATAATTGGTTATAAACCTAAGATAACTATAGTCATGATAGAATAGTCTTAGCCTCAGTAGTACTAGAGCAAACTTCTGACCTTAGGAACCAGGTTTGCAGGTTTAAACAAAGTTTTTCGGCCAGCCAACCTTCACCTGAATTTGAATATATATATATTATATATATAGAGGGTGACTATATATATAATTAAATGACCTACTTCAAAATTGTTTACAGACGAAACTATTGTTCAGAAAGTTGTAAAATTCTGTGTACGACATAAAGAAGGGATGGGAATTTGTTTGAGCGAATAAAAAAAATTAGCTCAAAATTTTTCTCCACTAGAGGGCACTTTTGAATGAATGCCACATTTTATACCAGTTTTCTATTTGTATTTTATAGCTTTTTTATCCACAGGACACGGTAACACAATAACTGATATTCATTAAAAAACACAATCTCTAAAATGAGCTGCAAACTTTAATTAAACTTCTTCGATGACTAATTTTCAAAGGATTTACACGATGGAAGACAAAAATATGAAAATTTTTTCGACGTTACACAGTAACTGTTATAAAAGCAATAAACTTTCACGGGAGATTAGTTTATTTTCAATGTGCTCGGTATTGCTAATCAGAATGTCATTACGTTTACCAGATCGAGCTTTGCTAGTAAAGTTTATTCTATTAAAACGATAATTCCGCAATAGTTGCTCTACGGAAATTTTGGACTTCAAAGGGAATGCGAAAAGGTCCATTGACTGCTAAAAATCTTCGATTAATGGTAGATAAATTTGAAGAAATAGGATCATTGAATGTTCGTTCTGGAAGAGGAAGAAAACCTGTTTCTGCGGAAGCAATAGAGAAAGTTGCACTTCAGGTGGAAGAGGACAAAGCATCCAACGTACAAGTGAGTACAAGACTAGTACAAGTGTTCGCCGTGAGCAGAAGCATTTGATCTGCCTCGTTCAACTGTCCAGAAAGATCATGCGAAACATACTCCGTTACTATCCATATAAGCTTCAACTTGTGCAGGAATTGCTTCCACATGATTTCGAGACTCGACATCTGTTCTCACTGCAGTTTCCTGCTCGTTTGGAAGTTGATCCAGAATGGCCTTGGAATATCCTCTGGACAGACGAAGCACACTTTCATTCGGACGGTTCGGTGGAATACTCACAACTGCCGAATTTGGGAAACAGACAATCCGCATTCCACCTTACAAGTTCCGCTACACTCACCAAAAGTAACGGCGTGTGTGGTTTTGCGCGTCTTTTATTCTTGGCCCGTATTTTTAAGAGGAATTAAGTGCTGGAGGTCCAGTAACATGTTTTATCACTGGACATTGATATGCCTCGTTAGTACGGAATAAAATTATTCCGGATCTGCAAGCATGCCAGTGTCTTTCACGCATAATTTTTATTGCATGATGGAGCTCCTCCACATATTACACGTTGTGTTAAGGACGTTCTCAACCAGCACTTCACAGAAGAACGTGTGATCAGCCGTCAATTTCGTCATTTGTGGCCTCCCCGATCGTCTGACCTCAATCCATGCGATTTTTGGATTTGCGGCCATTTAAAACAGCTGGTAAGTTGTGATCAACCAAGAACTTGACATGATCTCAAAGACAGTATTTCACGACATATTCTTAACATTTCCTAGAACACACTGCGGTCAACGGTGGAACATGCTATCTTACGATTTCAAATTGTAGCTGAAAACGATGGTCATCGTGTTGAGCATTTATTGTTGTAACAAAAATTGTAAACTGTTATAAATGTATTCTAAATATGATCTCCATTAAAAACGCCATCTAGTGGCATAATTTAAAACTAATTTTTTTATTTGCTCAAACAAATTCTCATCTCTTCTTTATGTCGTAGACAGAATTTTACAACTTTCTGAACAATAGTTTCGTCTGCACACAATTTTGAAGCAGGGTCGTTTAATTATGAACACTCGGTATATATATATATATATATATATACACTCAAGAGCCAAAACATTATGACCACCTGTCAATAACGAGTTGGCCCACATTTGACGCGCAACACAGCTTCAACTCGCCATGGCATGGATGCCACAAGTCCTTGGTAGATGGCCGGAGACAGATTGTACCAGATGCTTAAGGTAACAGAACACCTTCGAAGAAAATTTTTTGAATTAACCTGAATTTTGCCTGTTAATGCATATTTTATGACCTTATGGGTCTTTAAAATCAGAAAAACACCCAAGTAAAGTCTTATTAGTGCACATTTTTTCTGTGAAAGGGGTATTTTATGAAAAAATAAGCAAAAATAAGACTTTACGCAAAACATGATAACTGAAAATAAAATAAATATATTGACATTTTGTAAATTGAATAATATAGCATACAACCTTATCTAGGGAATAGACACTTATTTTGGTAATATAACCATTACGTGAGAAGCTATTGTGTTTCGAGCTTTTTAACGTTGAAATTTTCTTTAAAAGCTATTGTAATTTTCACTTTATTGCTGTATAAAAAAATGTCTACTCAACATAAAATCTTAAGAGAGGTCTATTCCCTGTATTAGTATTTAAAAAACATATACATAAAATTTTTATTTCATCCAAGCATAACTTTTTGAGATATTGTGTTTTGCGGTAAGAAAAAATGTAAAAAAACTCATTTTGAGAAAACGACAAAAATAACATTAAACTGATCTGATTACAAGAAAAACACTTACTTTCTTATTAAAATGCACCAGATTTATAATTCTCTCCATCTTTAACTTCTAAAACAATATTTTTTTTCTTTTTAAGGGCACTTAAAATTTTCCTATGTTTCTTTGTTTTGGGGTCTGCGGTATGAATCGATTCACGGATTCTGCATTTATCTAAATGTTTATATCCCCGTAAGGTAAACACCCCAGGATTTTCAATATTCATCTTATTCAGAACTTTGAGGCACCCATTTAATCCCTCATTGAAATGTATAACAGCATCATACGACCCAAATTTAATTGTTTTGAGCGAAACAAATACTTCTTTCGGAACTTTTTGCCAGACTATTCCGTTAAAACACTCATTTGCATTTTGTGTGCGTCCATGTAAGCACTTACTTAATATCTGTTTGTCGCATAGTTCTAAATATACTGGTTTAATTTTATTTAAAACATCATTTGATAAACCAGCATATTTTGTGGTACATTTTGTTCCATTTGCCACCCCCGCTGCAAATAACACCAGCTGTCTTTCCCTATTGGGCACTGACTATGCATCAGTTTCTTATCACTTGATGCACAGTGATATAACGCAGCAATTACATTTTGCTGCATGGCATTTAAGTTACCGACATTACTGCGCACAGCAATTCCGTAGTAATTTGGAAGTCGGTCGATAAAATTATCAGTTAATTTGCCTTTACCAGACAGTCCTTTAGTTTTTGTTTTTAGCTTTCTTAGACGCGAGCCCACTCTCTTTTGTACATGGCCAATGCACTCAAACTTTGTCATACTGTTCATTCCATAAGTGTTTTTCACACTCATGAAAGCTTTTGAGTCACCATCTCCATAATATTGCGTGTATTGAAGTCTGCGGTTTTTTTCTGAACGAAGAAATATTCGTGAAGCCCCCACAATTTCCATTTTTGACGAAGATCCCGTGAAGTTACACTGAAATATGTGGTCGGCTTTTGACGACTCGTATTCAGAGTTTCTTGGCATAATCTGAAGTCTCTTACATGTAGGACAGTAGGCCGACATAACTTCTACGTCTAACACCTTACCAGTATCAACTGATATTGCAGCAACACAACCATTAATAGACGTATAGCCTCTACGCTGCCATGTGCCATCCACAGATATGCCACATTTTACAAAATCAGATGAAAAATTTTGTTTTATATCCACAATTTCAGTAGCAGCTTTTTTCATGGATTCCTCAGCTACTTCCTGAACCACTTTTAAAAGCTTTGCTTCCTGATTTTTGAAAGCAGTTTTTGTCAGTCGAGGCAAATTTAATGTTGAGCATAATTTAAATGCACCAGCAAAACCCTTGCCTATCTGCCGCATACCATATACTAGCCTGGTATTTATGACTGGTGCATTTACAACTTTTTTTGATGAAGCAAATGCAAAGAAAAAGTCACAGCATTTACATTTTAGTGTAAAATGAGAGCATAATCCATACATGGAATCCTCAAAAAGCTCTACTTTTTCAGCAAAACATTTTGGGCAGCAAAGTTGAGAAAATGCATCCACAATAAGCTCAAGATCAATGATTCTGTTACCAAACAGAGGACCAGGCATTTCTTCTGCATTTGACATACTCTCATTTCCCAATTTTGAAGAACTAGCAGTGCATTCAGGAACAGGTGTTGAATTGCTGTTATTTTCGGAAATTTTTGTATATTTATTTCCAAAAAATTGTCTCTTACGCTTTTTAGCAATACTTTTAACCATTTTCAAGCAAAAATAAAACAGAATAGAATTATTTTTTAACTTTCTACGCTGTCGATTCTTTCAGTATGAAAATCAAACATATATGTAAACAAAGTCACTAAACAACAAATTTGATGCCAGATTTCATACACAAAAAAGGAAAAATGTATTTCCAAATACATTTATATTTATTCTCAAATATTCTATTTTAATTTCTGACAAAATATTTGTATATTAATTTTCATATTTCATGTCATATACCATGAAAGAGAAACGTAAACAAACAATTTTGGCCACTTGCGGTTAGCAGAAAGGCATTTCCGGTCAGAGAAATTCATGATCAAGTAATATTAAAAAAGCTGTAACTTGGCTTCTAATTAAGCTAGAAACCAAATTTTTACAGATTTAGAAAGATAAAAGATTGAATTTTAATATTTGATCAAAAACGAAAAATCGATATTTTGACCGAAAATTGAGTTTTAAAGGTGTTCTGTCACCTTAAGCAAAGGTCACACAAATCCGATATATTGTGAATTAGGGGTCTTTCAACTCTGAGCTGCCGTCCCATGACATCCCATATATGTTCTATCTGATGGAGATCCGGTGAGTTATATGGCCAGGACATTAACTGGAATTCAGCATCATGTTCCTGGAACAACTCGAATACAATTTTAGCCTTGTGACGCGGGGCGTTGCCCTGTTGGAACATTCCATTTCTAACTGGAAAATCAGAGGCCAAGTAAGGGTGCAACTGGTCCGCAATGATGTTCAGATACCCTGTAGCATTCATGGTCTACTCTACCACAACCACAGGTCCTAGAGACGCCCAAGAGAACGTCCCCCCCCAAAGCAAAATATCGCCACCACCGGCCTGTGTATGACCTACAGTACATTGAGCAACTGTTCGCCTGGAAGACGGCGTATCCTGATACGGCCATCGGCGTGATGAATGGCCAAACCGTGATTCATCTGACCAGGCAATTCTGTCCCACTGATCCACGGACCAGTCACGATGTTCCCAGGTCCAGCGCAGGCGCAGTTGGCGATGACGCTTGGTCAGCAAAAGCACACGAGTGGGAAGTTGGCTGCGTAGCCCCATATCCAACAGTGTCCTCTGAACAGTGTGCTCCGATACTATTCTTCTTGGCCCTGCATTGTATTGGGCTGTCAGCTGAGCCAATGTCTGGCTCCGGTTTTGCTTCTCCACTTGAGACAGCCTCTGATGACCTTTTTATTTGATAGCGTGTGGACGTTCAACACCATGTCGTCTACTGCTGGTTTCACCGTCGTTCGTCCACTTTGCATAAGTACTAACAACTGTAGATCGCGAACAACCCTTGAGTCGTGCCAGTTCCAGAAATACTTATTCCAAGCCTTCGAGCCATTACAATCTGCCCTCTATCAAAATCGCTCAGATCCGCAGAGTTTCCCATCACACACAGAAGTAAGTGAAAGAATGATTCTTCAGACTCTCCAGCAGCAATTAAATACCACTTCCTTTCACGTACCTTTCCCATCATCCAGGTGAGTTCATTGCAAAATGTAGAGATGGTAATAATTTTTTAGCTGTTGAGTGTATATATATAATACAGGAGAATATCGGTTATCCTATCACGCAATAGGAGCTCGTGTGCAGCAGAACAGTTTCAAAGGGATGCGAGTTTGGAAGCAGTGGGCTGATGAGCACCGAACAATTTGAAACACTGACATTGCGTTGAAGAATGCCTTTATACAAGATCCCTCTCATGACAAACCTTCGACGGCTGTGTCTGCAATGGCTTTATGAGCACAGAGCCTGACAAGCTGATTGGCACCAAGTTGTCTTTGCACATGAATCACGATTCAATTTGTGGGACCATGATTGTCGTATTCGTATTAAACGCTATGCCAGTGAAAGCTGCCCTCCAGAGTGCATTATTGAACAACAAAGTCACCTATCATCCAGAGTTATGGTTTGGGGTGCGGTTTCGTATCATGGACTAACCAATTTGCTATGAATTGAGGGTAATCTCAATAGCAACAGGTACGACCGTGTAGTGCTACAGCCCGAAGTCCTTCCCTTGCTTCAAGGCATACCTAGAGCTATCTTTTAGCACTATAATGCATGTCCACATGTTGCAAAGACTGTTCGAGACTTCTGTTCAGCCCAACACCTGCAACATCTTCCTTGGCTTGCTTATTAGCCGGATATGTGGGCTATTGAGCTCTTGGGGGATTCGATAGGTCGGCGTCTTACTCGTGATACACGTCCTGCAGCTTCAAAAAAAAAAATTTTTGCTGCTCATACAAGCAATATGGAATTTTCTTCCACAAGAAGACATTCAAAATCTGTTTGACTCATTGCGATGTCGTATAGCAGCACTTATTACAGCGCTTGGTGGCTGCACCAAATACTGATTTAGGACACTTATAATATTGTTTTTTTCTTTGAAAATTTCTTCCTTTAATGTACTAATACGTCATGTGTGCATTAAATTAAATTTAATTCTGATGATTCCATCATGGTGTTGCCTTTTTTACAAACAACAGTTTAAATATTTATGCACAGTGTTTATAATAAACAAATAAGTCACACAACTTTTTGGTTAAATATCACTATTAAAAGAGCACAACGTATAAGTTTATATTGGATAAAAAATTGAAATGAAACTTTCATTTTTGTATTGTTTTTTGTAGCTTATTATTATTCAATAAATAGAACATGATCAATTGATTAAATTACCGGGAAGTATAATTGTGTTGTCTAGTTTTTTTCTTTTTTATGATTGATGAGAAAAACTACACGAAACAACAAGCAAAGCAATTAGCAAAAAAACGTTTTTATTCTTATTGTACTACTAATGAATGCGAAATGTATAAAAAAACCCCAGGAATGCAGTTTTTGAATAAAGTATTGTCTTTGAAAAAATTACTCACAAAATACTCCTTCTAAGAAAGGGAAAAAAAAACAAAGAATTTTGTGGAATACAGTTTTTTGTTTTTGTTTTTTTTTGTTCCTGCGGAAAAAGCAATTAATCAAAATAGTAATTAACATGCATTATGCCATTTAATGAAAGTTTTTTGTTGTTTTTTTGTAAAGACAGGAAACAAGATGACTTATTTCTAATTAAGTTTTATTAT